>CATKHJ010982371.1:0-10347 GCA_949750685.1 Vernicia montana
TTACATATAATGTATGTTATATATATGTATATAATTATGCATTACGAGTGTATAAAGACATCATAGCATCTGATTGTGAATGTTGCATTATAAATTATGTTATCGATTACATGTGGATGTTTTGATGGGATTAGGATGACGTAGGACCACATAGGGTTTTGATTATGATTATGAATATGATTATGTTAATGATGTTTGGCCAGGTTTGAGCTAGTCTCAGTGTGGCCGTATGTTTGGAATTAAGAGAGCTAAAGAAGGGGGTCGACTCCTCATATTGAGATTTAGAGTGGGTCCTATTGACTAATTCCCATCCTTGGATAATTATGTGATTGATTGTCTCTTTGACACGATGTATGAGCATTTCTTTATAAAGAATGATTGTATGACACCAGGTTGGTATATTGGTTAGTATCATTCACTGAGTCGAATGCTCATCCCTATTCAATATTTTTTCCAAGATTGCAGGTTGAGCTGAAGAGTAAATTATAATTGAGCTATTCCTACCTCTCGTCCCTCGGCAGTAAAGTTTATTTTATTATTCATTCATGTAATTAATTTTTTGTTGTTCTGTATTATAAAACTTTAGAACTCCGCATTATTATTCTCATTTTCTGAAATTCTATGTTATTGGTTCAGTGCTATAAGTTGTTGAGTTTTAGAGGATAGTTAAGCTTCCTCATTATGGTTTATGTGATATTCTGTTAAGCAAGAACCAAATGTTGATGATGATAATATGATTGATGTTTTTAGCCCTGAGTGGCATTGATATTATCTTATGTTCAGGTTCTGCTTAACAGATGGGCCTATAGCCCATTTTTATGACAGTTACAATTGTCATATTGCATGTTTTATCATTTAGTGGTTAGTCAGGCTTATTACGGGTTTTAAAAGCCTTATGCTTTCTCGTTCCTTAGTGCCGATCACGTGCCTTTAGGTTCGAGTCGTGACAAGAAGTCTGCCCAAGAGTCTACACTAGAGTCTGCCTCAAAGACCATTGAAGACTATGTTAGACTCCAACATGAAGGATAATTGAATCTACCTCAGACTTGCCATCCCCAAGTTGCTACCCAAAGAAGATAGCCTAGGTTTTTGCTACCACTAGTGGAAGTCTCGAAAAATTAATGGAATCTAGTCGGCCATAAGAAGTTTCCATAGCCTCTCACTAGAAATCATAAAAGGAGACTTCAAAGGAGGGGGGCAACTGTAAGGATGATAGGTTCTAGCATGAAATAAGAGAAAGGAAAGAGTCAGTCTTTGAAGAAAATACCTACAAACTTAGAGCCTGTTAGCAGCACGGAGGATGTGGAGATGCAAGAAATTAAAGTTGGTAGGATTTTCATACCTTTGAGGTGTTCTGTGGCATTAGTCACATTGCCAACTTCATTTGAAATATGTGAAGAGTCTGAGGAAGAATTCAAGGCTTGAGAGGTAGCCTATAAGAATCCTACTGTGCGCAGTGGAGTCACCATCCAAGTCACATAACCTAGAGTTTTAAAAAGAGTTATTTTTGAGAAACCTGCTGAGAAAATGACAAGGCATTTAAAACCCTTGTATATTAAGGCTCATCTCAATGGAAGGCTAACCTCTAGAGTCTTAATAGACAATGGGTCAGCTGTTAATATCATACCACTCAGGATGGCCTTAGCACTTGGCAAGACTGAGGAAGATCTCATAGCAACAGATGTGTCAATATCAACATTTAATGGTAAAGTCACAAAGACTCTAGGAGTCTTACTTGTGGAGATTCAAGTTAGGGGCTGAGGTAATCTTTGAAGAGGAACAATTTGAGGAGGTGGAGGAAATTCAACTACATGAGTTGAAATGTGCTCCACCCAAGTTGGATGATGTCATGATTGAAGTCCAATATCCTTTAAAGGAAGTCAACTTAGGGACACCTGAGAAGCTCGAGTCACTTACATCAGCGGTCTGCTCTAACCTACATTAAAAAGAAAGATAATTGAGTTACTGAAGGAGTTCAAAGATTGTTTTGCTTGGGAGTACGATAAAATTCTAGGGCTAAGTAGGAAACCAGTGGAACACTAGTTGCCCATCAAGCCAGATTTTCATCCCTATATAGAAGAATGTCAAAGGAGGTGGAGCTTAAACTAAATGATGAAATTGAAAAGCTACTAAAAGTAGGGTTTATAAGACCTATTAGATATGCTCAATGGCTTGCAAATGTAGTCCCAGTGCTGAAAAAGAATGAGAAGTTGCAAGTCTGCGTGGAATTTAGGGACTTGAATGCTACAACACCCAAAGATATTTATGTTATGCCAATTGCAGACATGCTAATTGATGCTGCAGCTAAGAATGAGTTACTCTCCTTCATGGATGATTTCTCAGGCTATAATCAAATCATGATAGCTCCAGAAGACGTGTCAAAGACTGCTTTCAAATGTTTTGGCTACATTGGGACGTTTAAATGGTTAGTTATACCCTTTAAGCTGAAGAATGTTAGGGCCACCTATCAGCAGGTTATGAATGCAATCTTTCATGACATGTTGGGAAAGTTCATGAAAGTCTATATAGATGATATTCTTGTTAAGTCTAAGAGGGCTGAAGACCATATGGAGCACTTAAGGAGAGGCTTTTAAAAGATGTAGGATCGCAAGTTGAAACTTAATCCTCTTAAGTATGGTTTTGGAGTTCAAACTGGAAACTTTTTGGAATTTCTGGTGCACCAAAAAGGAGTAGAGATAGATAAAAATAAAGGAAGAGCAATTATAAAGGCTCAACCACCCAAAAATAAGAAGGAATAGCAAAGATTCTTAGGGCAAGTGAAATTACATGAGAAGATTCATCTCCAACTTAACGGGAAAGTCTAAAGTTTTTTCTAAATTGCTCAAGCTGAAGTCTTAAGAAGAATTCATTTGGGATGGCCGCCACCAATAGGCTTTTGATAAAATCAAGGAGTATCTCATCAATCCTCCAATCTTGATACCACCAAGGGAGGGTGTTCCTTTGAAGTTGTACCTCTCAGCCTTTGAAGAATCCATAGGTTTCCTTCTAGCACAAGACAATTCCATAAGTTAAAAGCAGGCTATTTATTATCTTAGTAGATCTTTCACACCAACAGAGGTAAAGTACTCATCGGTGGAAAAGATGTGCCTTGCTTTGTATTTTTCATGCACCAAGTTTTGACATTACTTAATCAGGTCAAGAGTCTATGTGGACTCACATACTGACTTGATTAAGTACATTCTGAACTTGCCCTTCAACATTGGTCGTATAGGTAAGTGGTCTATTGCCTTGGCATATTTTCCTCAAAATTCAATAAAAGGACAAGCTTTAGGAGACTTTTTAGTTGACCATCCTAACATAAAGATGAAATAAGGAGAAGAACTAGACATACTAGTCTATGGTGTTGAGAAGACTCCTTAGGTGCTGGAATTTGATGGATCAAGTACCGAGAATTCTGTAGGGGCTAGAATCATCATCATATCCCCTTCAGGTGCTAAGACTGCAATATCATTTAAATTAGATTTTGAATGTACTAACAACCAGGCTGAGTATGAAGCCTTGGTTATTGGGTTGGACATTTTAAGAGAAATTAGTGCAAAGGAGTTGATGGTGATGGGAGTACAAGTGTAATAGCCTTGCATTGGCTCCTTCCTATATAGTAGCAATTCAATTATTAGAGGATTTTACCGATGTATCATTTTTACATGTTCCAAGGGAATCAAACTGGGAGGAAAATGAATTTGCTCAAATAGCCTTTAGTTTGAAAATGTCAGAAGAACTTACCCACAAGATGATTCTCATCAAGAAACACAACCATCCATCCATCATTGAGAGAGTTATCCTAATCAACAACTTCAATATAAACATCAATCTTATTGGACACTGGAGATCACCCTTGAAGACTTCCCTGAATAAATACAAACATCCATCCATCATGGAGAGAGACATCTCAATCAACAACTTCAATACAAACATCAATCTTACTAGAGACTGGAGACATCCCTTGAAGACTTCCCTGAATAAGTTATCCATAAAGACTCTTTATCGTCTCAAAGTACAAGCTTAAAACTTTGTTTTGATTGAGGAAAAGCTTTACTGTAAGGCTTTGATGGATTGTTGTTGAGGTGCTTGGGATTTCCAGAGTCCATGGAGGTTATGAAGCAGGTGCGTGAAGGAATCTGTGGAGCACATCAAATGGGAATCAAAATGAGGTGGTTAATAAGGAGGCATGGATATTTTTGGCCAACCATTTTGAAAGATTGCATTAGTTATACCAAAGGATGTAAACAATGCCAGAAGTATGGAAGTGTGCAAAGGATACCTGCTGATGAGCTGCATTTTGTGATGAAGCCTTGGACTTTCAGAGGTTGGGCTATTGATTTGATTGACAAGATTTATCCAACATCATCCAAAGGATATAAATTTATCATTGTGGTGACAAACCACTTCACCAAATAGGTTGAGGTTGTATCTATGAAGAAAGTAGAACAAAAAGATGTCATTCAATTTATTAAAGAGCACATTATTCACAGGTTTGGTATTCCTCAGTCTATCAGTACAAACCAAGATACCATGTTTATAGGTGAAGAAATGAAAGATTTTGTGAAAGATTATGGCATCAAATTAGTCAATTCAACTCCCCATTATGTCTAGGCTAATGGAAAAGCAGAAGCCTCAAATAAGGTGCTAATCAACATCCTGGAAAAAAATGATGGAGGATAACCTAAAAGACTAGCACATACTTTTATTAGAGACTTTGTGGGATTACCGGACATTTAAGAGAAGTGCCACAGGTGTAAGTCCTTTTTCTCTTACATATGTTCATGATATTGTCCTTCCAATGGAGGTGGTAGTCCCATTATTGAGAGTAGCCAAGCAGCATGGTCTTACCCCAGATGATTATCACAAAGCTATGATGATAAAGTTGGATGACCTAGAAGAATTAATGATGCAAGCATTCAAGCAGATGGTGGTGCACAAAAATAAAGTCTCACGAGCATACAATAAAATAATTAAAAAGAAAGTCTTTTAAGAAGAAGACTTAGTCTGGAAGTTGATCTTATCTGTAGGCACCAAAGACAAGAAATTCAGCAAGTGATCTCCCAACTGGAAGGGTCATTTCAAAGTCCACAAGGTGCTAAAGCGGAATGCTTACTGGTTATTAAGCCTGTAATGAGAGCCTCACAAAAGATTCATCAATGGAAAATATCTTCAGAAATATTTTAACACCATGTGGGAAATGAGAGAAGCACAAGAAGCAAGTCAGTAGCAGGCCGATCCCATCGCCACAACAACATGTCACCTGTAAATTTTATATATTTCTATTGACATATCTAAGGCCAACAACATAGCTAAAACCTATAAGAAGTATGCTTTTGGCCACTTTTTCAATAAAATAATAAAAGGCAAGCCGAATTCACGGTTTATGCAAAAGTCCTGTGTCAACGTTCAATTTCAAATCCAAAACACAAGTATGATGTAAGAAATAAAAATCCTCAAAGTTCAAAGACTAAAGACAAAGTAATTGTTCCAACTGTTTGAGGATGGTCTGGGCTGCTACAACAGACTTGGGAACAGGACGTGGACCCATGGTGATGGTTCTAGAAGTGGCACAAGTTAAAAAAGAGAAGTCCAAACTGGCGGCAGGATTGCTGAGAAAAATGATAAGAGTAAGGCGAGCTCTCCTCGTGACCAAATCCTACAACCAAAAAGAATAAACGAAATCAGTTTCTTGATGAAGCAGAAGTAGGGAAAGGTTAAAGATCATACATGGGATGGAGAGGTTGTTCGAGCACCTGGGAGTGTAATAACATCACTCATTAGTGTAGTGTTTGAAAGAAAACTTAGACCAGCAGCATCAGTGGGCTAGTATGTCTTTCTTGGAAGTTTTGGAAGGTGCAGGGGCTGGAGCTTTCTTCATAGTGGTGTGAACCCTCAATTTTGCACCCTTATGATGCTGTCACAGTTTAACACATGCTGAATTTCATACGCTACGCAGAGCCGGTACGGCGGTCCCGCTAGCCGGGTAGCGGGCAGGGGTCAAGGGGGCAGCACCCCCGAAAGGTAAACGATTTATTTTCTTCCAACATAGACTGATATCACTTTTTTGACCCTGACCGAACTATCTGTACCAGATAATATTTTCTCGAAACTGACCGGATTTCTCTCAAAACTGACTGTCAATCTGTCCGATAATTAATTTCGGATCCACCGTTACTGACCGGTAATTTTTCAGACTTCAGAATATCTCAGAAACTGACCCGAAAGTTCCAAAAATTGACCTAGAGACCTTGAAAACCCAAAAAAAGACCTGAGGAACCACTGCCGCGCTGCCACTTGGGCGGCCGCGGGGCTGGCCTGCAGATCCGCGAGGCAGCCTCTTGGCCGCTGCGAAGAAGATCAACAGATGCGCCGGACGTCCTGGCACGTCCGCACTGACGCACCTGACACATTCATACTGACACACGTCAGACGTGTCAGTACGGTTTTGATGCAGCCACCAGATTGGCCGGCGAATCCGCCGGGCTCTCCGGCGGCCCCTGGCAACTTCTGACGCGCACGCACGCAGTTCTGACACTCGTCCTAGAGCAGCCCCCGCGGCTATACCCCCTTTGCCCGGAAATGCCCTTTTTACCCCTCATTTTAGCCATTTTTTAGGCCCTTTTTAGTTTTTTTCACCCCCATCTGCTCCTATAAATACCCCTCTATTTTTCCTTTCCAAACACATCTTTGAGCACTTGTTGATTGCTATCAAATTACTCTCTTCTCTCTTCTCTCTCTCTAATTAGTTTTCTCACTCATTTTGAGTAATCTCAATTAGTTAATTAATTAAAAATCAATTTTAATTAATTAATTAATTTTTTTCAATTAATCTTCTCACTCAATTTGATTAATTAATCATTTTAATTAATCAATTTAATTAATTAATCTTTTTAATTAATTAAAATTGAGTAATTAAGCAACCAAATCACCAAATTAATCTCCTTTTTTTTTTTAACTAACCTCGTTTTACGAAACAGAACTCCGATCCGGCAAAACCACTCTCCCACTACACAAACCCACAAATAAGGTATAATCTCTTACCCTCATTCAAACCCTAAACCAAACCAAACCAATCAAATCTGACCGATCCTTAAACCCCTCCACCTCACCGTGGAATGAACTACGTAGGTTTTGATCCCTATTCAATGGGGTACGTAAGCATACTTGGAATATGAATCCAAGCCTTAAATCCAAATCCCAATCAATCCCCTTCCCCTTTTATTTTTTCCATGTAAATGTTTGTTCATACTTTCCTTGTAAATTTCAATTAAAGCAATTAATTATTTAATTATTTTGGAGTAAAGGAGCGATTTTGTGATTTTCCTAGTACCCATAAGGGCTAGAGGAAATACTCTCATTTACTTGTGGATGTTTAAATATTTGCTCTTTATTTTTCCATATGTCTCATAATTAAGCCATGTTCATGCATTATAAATTATCATTAATACTTATCATTCATGAAATTAATTTTCAAAAGTCAAATTAAATTTAAGAGCCAAATCGAGATTATTTAAAACAAAAAACCTAATCTCCGAGCTCAACTTGGTTCGAAGATTAGTGATTTTATCCTTGGGTAAATTAATATAAGATTAATAAATTGGAGTTAAAATAGGTTTTTCCTTAATTTTTCCATGTAAATAAATTAGGGTGACGACTCTCGAATCCTTTTCAAAAATCAAATCAATTTTTCGAGGCGATAGCTGCTTCCAATCGTGAGCACCGAAAATTGTACCTTAACCTCCCTTAAAAATCACTTAGCATTTCCTTAAGGCATTTCATTTTTTTTCTCGAGCGAGGGGAGGGGCGTTCGGGCAAGGCCTCACAAGTGGTGACAACCTGTTTTTGAGAAGTATTGGTCTTTTTTTTTTATTTTTGGGAGGTGAGGCAGCTTCTTCTTCTTTGTCTTTAAGAGATGAAGGATTAGAAATGCCTTGGCTACCAGAGTAAGACTAAGAGTTTGCATCTTCATCTTCCTTCTCAGCCTCATCATATGCAAAAGAAATAAATGGTTAGATGAAGAAGAATAAAGTAGCAAAGGAAAAGCAACTAAGGGTGAGATGCTTACGCTTAGATTCTAAGACTGGAACTAGCTCATCAAATTTGGGTAGCCACCACTTCCCAAAGGAATACAAAACTTCTGAAGAAGAGTTGCCCACTCGAAAAATATGAATGGAGAATAGCTCTTTTTGCCTCCGAATAACCTCAGCCTCTAAACTTGGGTGCAAGTCTATCAATCCATTTATTCCAATTCTTAGAATTTTAATTTTTTGACTTGGACCAAGACTTGATTTGTATAGGGGGTCTTGAGTAATCCCGTTCTCTTAGGACTAGCTCTTCCTTCTTTCCAAGAGGAAATGAAGAGGCTAACGGGTGTGCGAAGTCTACAGGACCTACAACACGAAACTCAAAAGGTGGACCAGAAGTGGAAGTCTGCAAGAGAAAATGAGTTTAAATGTTCAAAGGTTGAACAGAGCATCCCAAGAGTCTATCGACTAAAATTGTGCTAAAAGAGAAAATCACCTGAAAAGTTGGTTCTCTGTCTAAGGAAGCCATAGAAGATGGAATTGTTGCTGCTATCGCGGTGATAGGGTCTGTCACAATGTCGAATACAAATAATGTTAGATTCCAACTTAAAATCTCAAGTTATATTTAATTTTTACAGAAATTTTCGCAGAGTCTCCCCTGAAAAATGGACATTCCAGAGACACATGTCCCTATTTAAACAAAGAAAAATCATTTCCCACACTCTTATTTCTCCAAACCTGCACAAAAATTCCAAAATCCACAACAAAACCCCCAAAAGACCAAATGATCATCACAAGTCCACATCAACCAAATATCCACAACTTCATACATTTTAGTGATTTTTGGAGTTAAATAATTGTGTGAGTCTTACAAAAAGTCCTAAAGACTCTGATTAGATTCAGAGTCTAAGAAGCTATTTAGAACCTAAGTAATTGTTTTAACTCAGAGTCTGTCAAGTCTTACATGCTCCTATAAAGTATTTGGTCAAAGCATTGTTTTTTTTTTAAAAATTCTTTTAATGTAATCCATCACAAATTCTCAATCTTTCATTCTTTTTTCAATTTTAGTCATATAAATTTATGTCTAAAGCAAATAAATCACAAAATTTTCACAGAATGTCCTTACTTTTATAGTTATTTTTCTTTACTATTTATTCATAGTAAGAGTTTGTGCGATATATATATAAATATATATAAAACAAAAAAGGTGAAAATTGAAATCGGTAAAACAAAAGTAGCGTACCTAAGCAAAGCAATGGCGAGTTGAGCAACAACGGTGGGTTTTCATCCGATCGGCGATGGCTATAACCTGCAGGAGTTGGTCACCGATCTTCAAGGAAGCTGAGAAAAAGAAAAAAAAATCAAAAAAGAAAGAAAAAAAGAGATGTGTAGCCGAGAATGGAGAAAAAGAGAAAGGAAGAAGAAAGGGACTTATCTAGTCTTGAGCAGCGACCAGTAAAGAGCAAGCGGCGACCAGTGAAGTGGATGGTGGTGTGATGGAGCTTAGGTCGGTGCTGATCGGTGGAGATGGAAGTGATTTGGATGGGCTTGGTCGAAAGTGGGAAAAAGGAGAGAGATGGGTTTTGGGTATTGTGAGTTAGGTTATTAAATGAGTTTGGTGGAGATGTGAATGGGTTGTAAGTGTAAATAATTGGGATCAAATAAAGGAAAGGGTCTTGGGTAAGAGGATAAGAGTGGGTTTTATGAGGAAAAATTGGAGAAATAAGGGTAATTTAAATTTGAAAAATGGAATGGGTGTTGTAAAGGATTTGAAGTTGGTTGAGATAAGGAAGATGAAGAATCTAAATTCAATGGGAGATTTGGAATTTCTTTGGTATTTGGATATAGAAGATCAAAGGATGATGTTTTATTTGAAAAAGAATTAAATGGGTTGTTGGTTGTCACGACCCAACTTCTAAGCCGCGACGGTCCTAGGGCATGGGTAGGCATAAGACCACCGAAAACCCGTAGAACCCATACTTGCTATACAATCCAATACAGTATCATGCATCTGTAATATAATTATCTCATCACATTATCACATTTTATATTATATCATATCATCTTATCTCATATCCCAAGATCAGAACCTGAGCACATATACACTTATTATTCTCATCACATACTCATCAATAGCATCATAGTATTTATCAATTAACTTGTACATATTCTTCTTTCTATATAACTCTTATTATATACATACAATTACAATACTCTTTTAACACCCATGGAGCTACTATAACAACTTTAACATATACATATACACATCTCGAATATAACTTTACTTTGATAAGAAAATCCTCAAATGAAGAATGCTTCT
>CATKHJ010982747.1:0-17010 GCA_949750685.1 Vernicia montana
TATTGACATCATATGTCAAGCAGCATAAGACTCACTGTCTCTATAATCATAAGTATCTCATACTGATTATAAAAAACAAACAGAGGTGATGGTCTTCCGGATTAATGATGTCCAGTCAATAATCATATGACCATGAACATATTTAAAGTATTTGTTTGAGAACAATTTGTCACTCATTTTCTCAACACTTGAGAATAGATCCTCTTATAAAATGCTTAAGGACTATATTCAATAATATGAAACTCTTTCATATAAATAATATATTTATTATGCCATTGGGTATTATTATTTCTACTATTACATAACAAGTATATGGCTCCTAGGGCATATACTGCTATCAAGATTATACCTGAGATGTGTGGATCATAAATAATTCTCTCCTTATGTAAAATAATTGTTCCTTGGTGTAATGAAATCAACTCCAATGATTTTCTTTTGAAATTATCTACAATACTTATAATTTCTCTAATATTAATCTCTAACTTTGTAAGTTGTGCTTCATTACTCATCATGTGTTTTGAGCAACCATTATTAATCACTCACTTGCTTCTTTCCTTTGAGCATCCCTATAAAACAAGAGTCTTCATACATTTATTAGTACCGTTTTGGTTTTGGGTCCATCATTGTTAGTACTCTTAGGAACCCAAACACTCTTAGTAGTGGATTTTGATTCTTTTGAAATCCAAACCTTCCTAATAGTGTATGGTTTCTTAAGTCTAATTGGACAACTATGCAATTTATTCCTATGATAGTGACAATAGGAGAATTTTGTTAAATTTTTGGGGTCAAAGGTATTTTCCTTAAAGAAAGAATCAACTTTCTTTACTTTGAAAACAACCTTGTACCCCAAACCCGCTTTATCAAATACTCATCTTTGTGAAGCAATGATGTTCTCAAGAGTTTTTCTACCAATGGTAAACTTTTTCAAAAGTTTTTTTGAATATCTTAGCTCACTCTTGACTCTTTCATGTTCACTATAGAGTTTCTCAAAAGCATTTCTCAACTTATTTAGTTATGACAAAAGTATTTCCTTTTCTTTCAAAATTTCATCAATTTTTGGCTCATGCAATGCTTTTTCATGCTCATGCTTCAAATGACACAAATTTCTTTTTAAAACAATATTTTTTTTGTCACATTCATAAAATTCTCCATTGAGTCATCAAATGCATCTTGCAATTCATCAAAAGTATAAGATCTAGAATTTATCTCATTATCTTCTTATTCACTTTCTTAAGCCATAAAGCATAGATGAGCTTTCTTATACTCTTCATCCTCCAATGACTCTCCATCACTTGAAGTGTCACTTCCACTCCAAGATGCATATACTTTGTCCTTCTTTATGTATTCTTTTTCCTTTTTGTCCTTCTTTTTTTTATGTTTAAGAAGGGGACATTTTTGCCTTATGTGACCCAGTTTCTTGCACTCATAGCAAATAACATTAGCTTTGTATTCTTCTACTTGCTTTTCTTTGTCTTTGTCGAAGTTTTTCCTCTTATACTTGTCTTTAGAGATGAACTTGTTAAACTTGCTAAATCTTCTAGTAAGAAGAAGCATCTCTTGTTCATCATCTTCACTTGAGGATTTATTCTTTTGCTCAATTAAAGCCTTTAAAGCAATGGACTGCTCTTCTTTGAAGTGTTTTCTTTCTCCTTTTCCTTGTCTTTCGCCTCTTATTTTTCTTCATTTCATACGTGATCAAGTTCTAACTAACTCCTTAAGAGTCAGCAGACCCAAATTCTTGGATTTCTCAATAGCATCCACTTTTAAATCATACTTTTTCGACAAAGACCTTAAGAGCTTAGTGATTAGCTCTTTTTAAGTAAAGTCCTTCTTAAGGCCTTTGAGATCATTCACTATAGTAGTGAACCTCTTATACATTTTTGCCACCATTTCATCATCTTTCATTGTGAAATTCTCAAAGCTTGTGGTGAGCATGTTCAATTTGGAGTCCTTCGCTTGACTTATGCCTTCATGAGTCATCTTCAACACGTTCCATATTTCTTTTTCGGTTTCACAAGCTAGAACTCTATTGAATTTAGTTTCATCAAGTGAGCAAAAGAGTAAATCCACAACCTTGTCATTCAATGTCGACTTCTTCTTGTCATCGGCAGTGTAAGTGGAAGGATCATTGGGCTTGTTTGAGTTTTCCTCCATCAAAACAAAGAGACCTTTCTCTATCACTTCCCAAAGTTTGTATTCTTGAAACCTCATATGGAATCTCATCCTAACCTTTCATTGATTGTAATTTGTACCACAAAATAATGGAGGCCTTGTGCTATAATGTTCCTCTTAGAAAGGATCTTTGATGAACCTGCCATAATAAATCGTTAGCTCTTAAAATCATTAGATTTTATACTATCAAGAGAACAATCTCTGATACCAATTGTTAAACCCTATATGGCTAAGCTCTTAAAGGGGAGGTGAATAGGATATTGAAGATTTTTAATGCAAATTCACCCTAAATGCAATATACTATGAAATATAATGCAATTAAAGTAAATAGAGTAAGAGATAGAGAATTCTTAGCCCATTTTTATAGTGGTTCGGAGCAAACTCTTCTCCTACTTTTACTTTTCCTAAATCCTTGATTTAGGGTTCCATTACAATCGAGTTTGCGCCCAAAGCTCTTACACTTGTAGTTTCTCCGGGATTTTACCGAACAATAGATTTTTCGGGATTTCGTCCAACACTCAAAGAATTACAAGATGATTTGAGGTTTAAAATCTCTAAAGACTTACACAAAGTTATTACAAATATGAGGGTTTAGACTTAGTAGCTTTACAAAAAAATGAACACAAGGAATTTAAGTGTAAGCATAAGGTGTTCTAAAATAGAGCAAGAAAGATTTGAAGATTTGGAGCTTGATAATCATTTAGATGCACTTGTAATCTCTCAGTCTTCACTTAGGAACATCACCCATATATATGTCTTCATTTTAAATTAAAAAGAGTGTTGTTCTAAAGTGAAAATGATATTTACCAGCTCCTGCATCATCTTCAACAGCTAAAAATCTCTATAGATTTTACTTGAAAACTACAGGTAATATTCATTACTTTTCAATAACGTTCGTTACTTTACTCTGTAACGTTGGTGTTCCAAGTAACGTTTGTTAAATTTCTCTCTGTATTGGAAGTCCTAAATTGATTCTCAAAGGGTAATGTTCGTTATAAATTGGTAACGAACATTCCCTTTGCTTGACTACCTTTGCGAGTAACGCTAGTGAATTACTTGAACCATTGGTGAAATATAGCAGTAACGAGCGCAAAGGTTCAGTAACGAGCGTGAATTTATTCTCTATCCCAAATTCTTAAAATTTAATTGAATGTAACGTTTGTTAAGAATTAGGAACGAGCGTCACCACTTGCATATCAGCAAAATAACTTGACAGCAAATGTTAAGTATGTTAAATAACCAAACAAAGTTTTGGCATCATCAAAACACACATGGAGACAACAGATTAACTTTTGTAATAGGAAAAGCACTTTTGTTTTAGCTACTACTTATCCAAACTTTTGTTCCAACAGATGGCTGACTTGAGAATGAAGTTTGTGAGAATATTAGTTCAAATTTTTATTGTGTATATTGAGCCTTTTTTGTTTGTTGATATGTGTTTGTATGACATTTATAGAGCCAACATCAACTATCACTGCTATTGACTATCTACTTAATGTTATTAAATTGTTTTTGTTTATTTGAGAAGTCAAAATGTATCTATTCCAATTGCTCAATTTGAGGTCAAAATTTGCAGACAACTAAAACCCATAGTTATAACATAAACAACACTACCATTTCATTTCATTAAAGTTAACATACAAGTTTCACTTACAAAAACAATTGATATCATAAATTGGTACGCATTTGACCATCTGCCTACCATAACTTACAAAAAACATTTTGACATGTATCAATTACAAATGCTCCCTACATAAGTTACAAGCACCATAGGAACCCTAAATTAACAACTAAACACTATACCACTTGGAATATCACCTAAATCATACACCACAATTAACTTCCTACATAAATAATATAAGAATGCTTCATTATGGTAGCATATTCATCGTTGGAGCCATTCCATAATTCCTACCATTCCAATACTGATAACATTTGATAGTAAGAATTAACAAAGCAAAGGCTCACATCATATTAACAAATTTCAGCCTTTTTTTATGAGACCTCAATTTCTTCTTCTGATCTACAAGTTCAACCTTGCTGACAACCATTCTTTCTATCTTCCTAGCCAATTTTTCATTCTCAACCCTGCGATTATAAACATTATCTTCAACAATTCTGAGTTTGTAACTCAGTATCTTCTTATTCTCTCTTAGCAAGTGAATTTGCTTCTTCAAGTTCTTCTTCTTTTGAACTTAAGCATACACTAATACCTTGTAATAACGTGTGGTCTAGGGATCAAACCACTTTTTAAAAAAACCATAATCATCGTGCTACATTCCACAAAGCACAAAATTGTCAATTATGACCCTTATATAACAAAACATTTAAAAAGCCCTAACATTACACAAACTTACCTCCCAAATTGGACAACAAAAGAATTTCCTACCAAGGTTAAGTCAAGTCCAAAAAGTGTAGAAATTCGCAACAAGCACATGTTCACATTCAATGACATCTTATGACTAGCTCACTTACAGGTTTAGCATTTGACATTTGCTCACTCAAAATTCAATGGCGTTTCCATATCAACGCCAGATGCCATGTTTAGAACGAAGATTAGAAGAAGAGCAAACTTCAATTCATAAAGTTTGATTCTTTGGAAAAGAAATGACGAAGAGTAACAAGTTTAGAGCACAAACAGCTAGGATTCTTACTGATTTTGAAGATTTGGAGATTTCTTAAATTTGATTAATGTGTTTAACATTGAAACGATGACGTTTCAATCTAGGTTGGCATCTCTTTACCATTTTTTTTTTTTTTTTTTTAATTCACAGTTACAACTGACGTGGAAAAAATATTAATAAATATTATTACATCAGTTTCGATTACCGGAGTTAAGCCGGAATCATGACTGGTGCAAAATTTGCCAAAAATTAAAAGTTTGTGACCTGAATTGCCAAAAATTAAAAGTTGATGTTGTAATTACAAATTTGGTGAAAGTTGGTGAATATTTTTGTAATTAACCCTTTATTTTATTGGTTTTATCTTCATTCTTCATCCCTCTCTCCATTCTCCATACCCAACTCTCAAAATTCTGCTAGTGTTCATTGATTGCATCTCCAAACCAAAAGTTATCAACAATGATAAAAAATATTAAAAAATAAAAAGATAAACATTTAGAGAATTAAAATCATGAAGACCGAAGAAGAGGAGCCGAGCCTATTCTAATCTTGAAAAGTGATTGCCTTTCTATAATCTCATAGCTTATTCGATGATTGACCAAAGCCTTGAAGTGAATATTTCAAGGCTGACCCAAGTTCATTTGGCATGGTGATGTTCTAGCTACTACATGGCCTCTCAAAATTTTCAAATTTCAATCTCTCTATAAATTTTATGAATTTTTTAAAAATTATATATATTGAGCCATAAATATAAGTTTTTTCCTTTCATTTTTATTTTGACCTCTGATTATTGAAATTTAGTTCCATCCCTGTCAGCTGAGTTTTTATTTTGGATAATTAAATGTTACTCTTATTAAAAAAAAAACAAATAGAAGTGAGATTTCTTAATAGATTATAATAAAGATGATAAAAATTAATATGAAAGAAACTAAAAATTTAGAGAATGTATAGAAGAAATAAAGAATTGTAGCTTTCTTGTCTTTTTCTTAATGAAAAACGTTTATGGCAAAAAGTGAGAAAAATGATTCGTTTGAAAAATCAACAATGATGTTGAACACACCTTAGTTGTTGATATACCAATAATTTATTTTTTTTTTTTTAGGGAAGATAAACCAATAAATAATAATTATTGATTTGAAAGACTACTCTAAAAGTAAATTTCTTGTAAAGTTGTTAACTTATTCTATTTTATTTCAAATTTAAACTCAATGTCTTAATTACTCTTATCTTTGGCAAAAAAAAAAAAAAAAACTCAGTTACTCTTATTAAAATTTATTGATAACAAAACTATATTTATCCAGATTACTTATGTGATTAAATTATTTATAATAATCTATTAAAATAATAAAATAATTATGAAATTCACATGTAAAAAAAATTTGTTATGTATCACAAACATGTACATAGTTAACTGTAATTTTCTTAATTAATGTTTCTATTGCACTAATAGAAAAACAATAAGGGAATATGTTCAATAAATTTCAAAATAAGACTTATAGGAATTTTCTTATAAAATTAATATTTAAAAATGAAAAGTGAATTAAATTTTGAAATTGAAGAAATAGTCAACTATCAATTTAAGAATGAAAGAATATATATATATATTTTTTTTTTTGATACATCGAAAATATTTTCAAAAAAATAGAAGTATTAATATTTAAACTCTATATTTTTTTTTATATGTAACATTGAACGAAACATATACTCAACCATTAGAAATAAGTATTTAATATCCACTATAATATTTCATATATAATAATTTAATTAATCTAGTGCTCTTAATAATAATAATGATATAATAATAGTACTATACAATATCCTAAACAGTATTGGCAAATCCTAGCCGCCTTCTCTCATTTTTTTTTCTTTATTTTTTTTTAAATTTTGAATTTTTTTCTTAATTTTTTTTTAAGTTTATTATTTAAACCACTGTCTACCTTCATTCGATCAGCGTGATTCATTTTTACTTTTTTTTATTTTCAATAAGAGATATCTATTTATCTAAATTTTTCTAAATATTTATCTAATTTTATTTTTAATTTACTTTATGAATTTTATTATTCCTTTTATGAGATTTAATAAGTCTTTTATTTATTTTCCTTAATAAAAATTTACTTGTCTTTTTTTTATGAAAGTTTATTTGTCTTCCGTTATGAGAATTAAGAAGAGAAATTTGAGTCTGATATTTAAAATATCATATTCGTTTAAAGAGTCAAATAACAATGAAGTCGATTTGTGACTCGATATAACCACCGAGTGAAATGTATTTCTTGACGATGTGTCAAACGCAGTCAAAGTGCTATATATAATTATTCTGTCAACATGATTAATAAAATTCAAAGAAAAAATTCATTTTTATAACAAAATTTATATGTATTTCTTGAACACAATTAAATTTACTTCTTTATTCTAAGTTATACTTTTTAATTATTATTATTATTATTATTATTATTATTATTATTATTATTAGCTTAGAGGTATCTGCTTGCACAAATAGCAATAGAAAGAAAGTTTCAAGCATGGAATAGACATGTAGTGTCCCCCTCAATATCACAACCAGCAGGATCATAGACATGGGCTTAGACCCGAATCCCTCCAATAATTGAGAGACTCTCTCTCTCTCTCTATCTCTGATTGTGGTGCTTATCTATACATTCCCAAGTCTCTTTTATCCTAAAGGAAGAATAGTAAAATCCTTGATCCAACTGCACTTACAATGAAGTTTTTGCTGCTGCTTTTCTTCTATCTCATTACAATTGCTTTGTATTTCTTTTCCGTTTCTTCTCCCTCTGTTATCTTTCTTACAGGGAGGAGATGCATGAGAGAACAAAGGATGTCACCACTCCATAGAAATGGCCACGACGAAAACAAGGTATGCTTCACAATTTTTAATGAATCTCCTTCTGCTTAGTAATAAATACATTATCTGAATCTGTCTCAAATCTCTTAATATTCATCCCCAAGTATAAATAAATCCAGTCATTTCCCAAGTCTTTCCCTAGAGGATCGCCGAAACAAATTATTAGTTTCCTGAGTATAGATGCATGAACAGCAGGTTCTTGACCAAGACACAAAGCAAATGACAATCCAACAACATTTCAGAGAACAGGAGCATCTCAACAACAATGATTTTGAGCTTGGTTACCAGATTGACTACCATGGTGTAACAACTCATCCAATTCCTACTCCGAAACATCCCAGACCATAAAATGCTCTTTTCACCCCTACTGCAAGATGGAAGGAATGAAATATACATGTTTTCCAATTCTAATCGATTAGTTGACAATGTACTATTAGGATTGATGATAGATGAACATATGTCCATTTGAAGCGATTGTGTTTTCTCAAAATTTATCTTTTTTTTTTTTTTTGGTTTTTTAACTAGTCAAATTATTGACCAGAGACGAAAAGGAAGAAACCAAAAGTAACTTATGTTTCATTATCTATATGGTAATACATCACGTACCTGAGATGTAAAGCTAAAAAACGTGCATACAGATAGTTGATGATGGCTTCTTCTTGCTAAGTTGCTTCATATGAGAAATGGAAACAGATCTAAATATGCTGAACAAGATTGTTTGTCAATGCACCACATACCTTGGAATACTGTAAACTATAAGGGAATGAAGTTAATTACGATGCAGTGAAAGCATTCCATTCATATATTGCTTCCTTGCTTTCTTATACTTCTCAAATAGCATTTTATAGCTATCAATCATATCCTCAAATGACACCTCATCACAGAACTTAGTTTTAATATGCACGAATGCAGCTTCTGCCAGATCTTGGTGCTGAACATATATTGAATATAAATTTTCAATTTCCATGAAAGATGCAGTCCAGTCATATCCTTGAATGGTTTCTTTTTCATTATTAAGAAGCTGAAGCCACTTCATCCCCTGAATATCTTCTTTCCTTTCAATAGCCACTTCCAGAATCCTGAGGGCTTCCAAGATCCTGGACTCCATGCTAATTTTACTGACCAGATAGTTGAAAATAGTTTTCTGGTTAAAATAAAGCCAGTCTTTCCTGTCCAGTGGCAAAGAGAGTGCACCAACCAAGCAAGCCTTCCTGAAGGTAGGATCAGAAGCACCAATTAGCTCAATCATAACATGCAACAGCTTCACAGCAATAACATTCAGAATTCCAGCCAATGGATCAAACAAAGTGTGATCTGGCTGTTTTTTGGTCTGGCTCCAATGATATAGCGCAACATGTGCAAATCCTGCCCACCTGTATTCCAATAAAATATAGCGATGAGTACATAAGAAATACTCTTTCATTGTAGCTAGGTTTTTGTTCAATAAGATCATCTTTAACTGTCAGTTCATTCTCCTTTCCAACCCTTATCAGTTCATGGCATTTCAATTATTCAAAATAAACTTATGTGCACATTAGTTGCAACATTTACAATTTAGATAATACAAACCTTATTGCCCTTTTGTGACTCGTGAATTATGGTGCAAGCTGCATTTGCAATTCACTTTTCACTTCACAAAAACAGGTTTGGCCTGCTTTTCAGAAGGGGCTCCATTTGTTGTTTTCCCAAAAGCAAGCGAAAAGGCAGTTCCCCATCCAATCCCCAAAAAATTTAAAAATTCAAATAAAAAACAGGTAGAACTGCAATGCCAACCAGATCTTGAATATTTTAAAAGCATGCCTATGAGTCAGTTTTTCCAGAGACACTGGTCCCAAACCATGTGTCCATGTCTCACAGACAAAGACTTCATCATACATTTTTGTTCAGAGCATGGGCCAATAGACATGTGATTTTGAGAGTTAGCTTTAGCTACAAACTATAAGACGAATTTCAAATCTATATTATGGAGATCCAAATTATGAGAAAAAACGTTGAGATGAATTTGATGCAGTAACTGTAAATATTTATAGCAATGAGTTAAGGTGATAGGAGAATAAGAAACAATGAAGATAGCATGGGAAAAGCAATACCAAAAAACCATAAAGTTAAATGAGGGAGACAGAGAAAAAGATGATGATGAACATAAAACCACCATATATCATAACCATGCCACTTTGATTTTAAATGCACATATATCATTGTTAGAGTTACTAAAACCTGAGAATGACAGGAATGCATTTGAAAACAAAACAAATGTGAACAGGGAAGTTTGGGAAAACAGAATTATAAAATTTGATGTTTTAAATTCTTTCATATTTATTTTGATCATAACTTGCCAAAAATATTAAAGGGAGTTAAGGATTACAAAGTGGCCATCTTTCTTGAGAACTATGGCTGCAATTCATGGGCCACAAATGTTACACAGCCAAATCCCATTGATTGAATGGACCAACACTGTAATTCATTAATCATTTTGGTAAATAAGATTTTACTAGGGGCTTGTTTGGTTCGCTTTGGGATTGGGAATGGAATGAATTCTTGGAATAAGATTCCATTTTTTGCTTTGGTTCACAAATAATCCAAAAAAATTTTAATCTTTTTGAATAACTCTAATTTATGTTAATATGATATATAATTTTAAGAATAATTATTAATCTAATTAATGAATTCTATTTAGTTATTTAACATATAAACTTGGAATAGGATTCCAACACCTTAGACATCCATTTCCATTCCCATTCTGATTTCAAGTTGAACCAAACAAGCCTTAGGATCAATGGCCCTGGCAGAATCTCAGCAAAAGGTGATTACTGGACTCAATTTGCACTTGGATACAGCCAGCTATTATCAAACAAGCAAAACAATCAGCATTCAGCAGCCTATTCACTGGTCAATTTAAGTGGTCATATAAGCACCTGCCACTAAGGGAGAAGGTGAAGTTAGATTAATGAAATTCCTTTGATGATCAGAGATGCGCTATACCCCACTAGTTTTGCGATCCACAACCTAATATTAGAATTTGGGTTTGACTCAAATGGCCATTAAATTCAATATAATGAAGAGAAACTCTAAAAAAAATAAATAAGAAAAGTAAGCTTATACTTACTCAAAAGGAGGTTCCACTTCAATTCCAAATGTGATATGCAAGGAAAATCTTGCAAGTTCACCAGACCCAGAATCATTTGTACATGCCTCATGAGCAAAGCCTCTTGGAACATATAAAACATCACCTTCCTTTAGAAAGAACTTTCTGCAATCAGCCAAGGAACTCTCAGCAACTGAATGGCTATCAAGAGGATCATACAAGCGAGGTAGCTGCAAATTTGGTTGAGAAAAAATTGTCCATTGCTTATTTCCAAAGAGTTGGCAGACAAACACACAGTGGTCATCACGGTGACAAGCCAATCCTTGAGAGTTAGGTGGAGTTAAATATAGATTTGCACCTACAGATGGCTGACCAAACAAGGATGCTAAGGTGTCTGCTACAACTGCAATACTTGCAAACCGAAACTCCATGCCCCGCAAAGCAATTGTATAACCCTCTTTGTATGCTTCTTCACATTTCATAATATCAGCAATAGAGAAAACATGGGGAGTCTTAATACAACACGGGTCTAAACTCTTCTGAAAGAAATGCACCTCCCTTTTTGATTGCTTCTCTGTTCTAAGTACCCGTATGTCCTGCTGATAGATTATAGGGCATCCCAATTCATTTCTCACCTCCTCCAGGAAATTTAAGATGTCTAATTCATCCGAACCGATAGGCAAACAAGAAATGAAACTCTGAAGCATACGAGAAAGAAATGTACAAGATGATTCTTTTAAGTTCAGAGATTCTGTAAATGAATTAAAAATGTCATCCTCCTCAATTAAAGATGTCGAGGGCCTTCTCACAAGAAAGGGCGATTTCTCCCAGTGGCGTAACATGAAAGTTTCAAAACTATCCTTGCTCCAACCAAAAATCCTTCTTTTCACCAGTAGAGATGGCAAACGAGCAAATTCATTGGTAGTAGTAGAAAGCCTAAAAATGCTTTCTGCCACATTGTTAATTGTGATATTGCTTATGCACAAGTGTCTCTTTGGAATGGATATCAAAGGATTGCCAAGTACCATTTGCCCATGTACCTTGGCCCACAGCTTTTTCAAAATTACCAAGAAAGTTTGAAACAGATTCCTTGGGACTTTTCCTAGTTGCTCAATATTGCAGGAATTAATTAGAGATACTGCAGCATGAAGAAGAGATACTATTTGTCTATCTTCTCTAAAAAAAATCCTGAGAGAAGCAGCACCTCTGTTGTCCTTGGTGCACAAAGACATTAATATTGAAGACATAGGAACCTGAAGAAATCCAATTCTAATGGACATTAAATTATTATAGAAATGTAAAACTTAAAACTTCAGCATCCAATGTGCAAGAAATCCAAACACAATGGAAAAACATTCCTTTGTGAAATTGCATGCTCAAGTCGTTGGGCCATTCTCCATTATAGGAAACTTTGATCTAATACACATTAACTTGATTAACCTAATCTAATGTACATTAGTCATGCTTTCAATATGGGAGATTCACCACCTAATCAAGGTGCTATTGAGCCTCCTACTTTGGCTTCTAGTATTCTTGTAGGTACACAAGTGCATAAAATGAAAGTTCTTTTGCAATGAAAGGATAATATATTGAGATTATAGGTGGCCTTCAATGATATTAAATGGCCTGGGCATTATAATTGCAATGTTACATAGTTTTCTGAAGAATTTTGTACTTCGAATTCTGAGCTTTTGGATTGGTATATCAAACTCTATGGAGCCATGCCAGCTTATAAGTTAGAGAAAGAGCAGAAAGGATGAAAGGGAAATCAACTTCAGCTATTTCATTCATACTTAAATCAAGGAATTTGACTCCAAACCTTTTTAACTTAAATTAAGCTATATCACATACGCATTCGACTTCTGGAGTTTTCAGTCAAAATATCTAGGATATTTTACAATAAACAAAGAACAAAATGATAAAAAAATAAAATAAAAAATAAAAGCTAAGGTGGCAGCAATCATTTTCAGAATGACTCTTCTTTTTGCAGAGAGGAGATGGAGGATAAAATTTCCCTCTCCTCTGTAACTTAGTGAATCCTTTTTCCCTTTCTCCTCCTTCTCTCCAGTTTGCTTCTTCTCTTCACTACTTGAAAAAGATTTTCCCTTATGACTTGCCAAAAGTGCACTTTTTGAACTTTCCTCTTGTCTATATGCCTTTCTCAGCTCAACGACTTGCAAAACATTGGCATGCTCAGTTAAAGTAACATTGGCTTCAGACTTTTCTGGCACACTTACTAAGACTTTCTCAACTATCCTTGTCTCTGGAAGCTACCCTCCAAGCAATCTAATTTGATTTACAACCCTCATTAGTTTATCAATATATTCCTTGACAGATTCCATGTCCTTAATTTTAAGGAGCTCAAACTTCCTTCTTAAATTGAGTAGTTACAGTTGCCTAGTCTGTCACTACCCTGGAATTCCTCCTTCAACTTATCCCAGGTCTCCTTAGCGATTTCACATGCCATGATCCTTATGAAAATTGCTTCACTTACAGCAGAATGGATATAAGACAAAAACTTGTACCTCTTTGCAACTTCCTTTGAATGGTACTTAATCTGGTTAAGGGTTGAATTGTCAAGAAGAGGTGGAGCTTGTCTTCCAGTCTCTAACAAATTCCCAAAGATCAATGCTCTGAGAAAGGCCTTTGTTCTGACAACCCAAATAGGATAGTTTTCACGAGCAAAAACTGGTGGAGTGGCACTTGAAAAATTATGTGAGGCCATAACAAGAGTCTCACAAGTTTTGCAGGTTTTGTGGTGGGTTTAACCTCACTAGTTTTCTCTCACTCAACCCTCTCAAAGATCACAAATGGCCCTAATATCACTGTCAGCTTATAAGTTAGAAAGAGAGCAGAAAAGATGAAACAGAAATCAACTTACGATATTTCATTCATTCGATTTTATACTTGCAGCAGAAGATCACTTTTCTAGACAGTCAACAACTATTCCCTTAAATCAAGGAATTTGACTCTAAACCTTTTTAACTTAAGCTACATCACATACACATTCAACTTCTAGAGTTTTCAGTCAAAATATCTAGGATAAACAAAGAAAAAGTTTATCAAAAACTAAGATAACAGCCTTAGTGTCACAACAGCACATCACCATTTTTCTTCAAGCATGCCCAAAGAGAGAGGAAGAGAAGAAGAAGGGGGTGAGGCACAGACAATAAAGGACTTTAGGAATACTTAAAGGTGGAAATAAAAAACTTAATCGTTTTGGGTATATTTTGGTTTTCTTATCAAATTAGAGACAAAAGTTCAAAAAAAAATAAATAAATTTGTGTGGTTTTAGTGCTTTGCCGCTTAAGGGATAAGAATTGCTTGTGTCACTTTAGTACCATGAGATTTCATCTATTATCGAGTTAATAACTAATATTATTTCAATTGTATCCCTGTTGTTGCGTGGCATGAAATAACTCATATGAAATCAATTGGCAATTGAACTCAGAAGAATGAGGAGGGAGGTGCTTACAGAGCTTAGTCAACAACCTCATTCATTCTTTTTTAGATATACATAGTACAACAAAAAGAATGGGCACAAGTTACTTGTTACCTACTACATTACTTTGAGCCACACCCATACAAAATCTTCAAGAAAACACAAATTTAGATCCTAAAATCAGTTGAACATTCAACTTAACCATCCCTTCACATACTAAACAAGTAAACTTCTCAAATATAATAAATAATTAACATTCTATTACAAACAAAAAAAATCTTGTTGCCTTCTCTTGTCTACGTGTGATGTTATATAATCACCTAAAAAATTTGTCAGCATTATTGGTCAAAACTAAAAATAAAGTTAAAAAGAAACACAGAAGCCAAGGAAAGGGGAGAAAGGGAGGGAGAAAGAGAGAGAGAAGACCTGAAACAACATAGGAAGACAGATTTGAGGAGCATGGATGTTGGAAACAGGAGTATCAATGGGAAAGGCAAAAAAAAGCCCCAGAGCACTGTTTGGCTTAAGATCCTACATCACTTTCCCAATATCATAGTCTGAAGGAATAGAAGAAAGCATAGCATTATGATCCGTGGAAATAACTGAGGGGATTAAATCAAAAGGAGAAGCGCTCGCTTGAAGAAGTCACTCTCAATCCGACCTAGCAAGAAATGCTCTACCCATTCTTACTTCTGTAGGTTTCCCGGTAATAGGGAGATCGCTCCAATACATAATAACCATCATGGCATCAATACATGATAAAAAAATTTCGTTTTAAAGCAGAACATTGAAAGAAAGGGGGGAGGAAGTTGTTGCAAACATGGCAGAAAGAATGATATTGAAGCAGACAGGACATGTCACGAATATTAATCCTCCTGTCGATCAAGTGATGCAAACAGCAATATCCTTCAAAACTTCTTTTTACGTTTTATACAATTTTCAACTCTCATCCGTTCACGGAATTCTTATTAAAAAACTTAAATTTTAAATGCTTAACCAAAGTTGGGTAGGCAACTTCTCATGCACCAATATCATTCTAAAATATGATGCTCGATGGGCATACGGTTAATGCTTAATTATCCATTCGCCAAGAAAATAACCTCTAACCCATTCAAGCTAAATAAATGCAGCTACTTATAGTGTTCTGATGATGGCAAAGAATTGCATTTCACAAGTTTTGACAGCCACATCATTCCTAACAACTCTTGATTCAAGGACCGTATTGCCAGATAACCAAGACTCATAATGATTTAGATAGACCTATAAAAAGAGATATATTCTTTAACCCAAATGTTAGAGAGAGTTATTTCAAATTACACCTTTATAGCAGGTAATTCAAATTGGGCATCAAAATAATCTTCATCCATATCCATGAACCCTATAAATACCAAAATTAAGATCAGATTTTCCCCTTTTATTACAAATCCTCATCCTTGAAGTTTCTCAGGAATACTGGAAGCCAAAGCTTATTTCTTTATTAAACATTGAGAATAAGCGATTATAAATCAAACCAATTGCATATACAAATACCCTTAAACATCAAAACACAAAAAGAGCATAGTTAAAGTACTCACAGAAGTCTCTCTAGAGCAGAAAACTCTAACAGCCGCTGTCTTCCAATAGAAGTGGTGGACAAATCCAAAAGAGCATTACACGCAGCCATTGAAACTCTCCTGCTGGAACTACCAACAGCCCAGATTAAAACCCTAACGATTTCACCATCCAAAGCAATTCGTTCATTCATTTCGAAAGACAATAGCGAAGCTGCCCCCACGATCTTTGCACTCAAACACGCAATTTCGGTACACTTGGAGCTTAGAAGGATCGGCAGCAATGACAAGATTGAAACGGGAAGAGTAGGCTGAGGGAAGAGAGATGGATTTAGGGATTTTGAGAAGAGACAGGCGTGCAATTTGGTTAGGCATTTTTTAACCAAAGATTGAGAGTCGGGTCTGTTTCTATGATTACAGAGAGTTGCTAGTAAGAGAGGAAAGATGGTGTCAGTGTTGCCCAGAAGAGCAATTGAACAGGTTTCATATGTTGTTATCTTCTTCCTTTTGCAGCCCATCTTCGTATTCTTCTTCCTCTTTTCTGGCTTCTCCATTTCTTCAGCTGTTTCATCTATTAACCAGTTCCACACGCTCGCATCCTTTCCCTACAAATAAGCTTAATGATATAAATAAATTATAACAAGTGACATTGCAACATACTTTATGTATTTTTTTTTTTTTTTTTTTTTTTTGAGAGATTACATAATAAAGTTATTTCTATAATATTATTATATACATTAAGCCAGTTATTTATCTATATAAAAAAAAAATTATAATTAATCTAATAATATGAGTTTAAAACTCTTTTTTTCTTATATATTTTTTTTTATTTCTCTTACTTTATTACTTTATATTATTTTTTTTTATATTTAATCAACTATACTGATAAATTAATTTATAACACGTTATTATCACGATTTAATTTATTGCAATTTTTCTCTCAAATCCCAAAAAAAACTCGTTTCAAATCCTGTCTCAAAAAAAAAATTAATAATAATAATCTTGGCCACCTCAGCCTCACTTGATTACCGCCAAAGGAGATCTTTGGCCAAAAACCATGTCAACAGCAAAGCTACTGCCGCTTCCAAGTGCGGCTCAATTTATATGCCACATATATACTGTTGTTCATATATATATATATATATATATATATATATATATATATATATATAAACAGCAGTATATATGTTGCTTATAGATTGAAAATTTGTCTTTGTTGGATATGATTGACATAATGAATTTGAATGCTCATAAAATTTTTAGTTGATACATTATACAGT
>CATKHJ010982791.1:0-21186 GCA_949750685.1 Vernicia montana
TTTTTTATAAATTATATTTTAATGTATAAGAACTAAGGAGTCATTTTATATTAAATTAAATTTGTAATATTTTAATTAATTTATTTATTTTATTAACTTTAAATTTCACAAATATTAAATTTTCTCCAAATAGTTTAAAAAATATTTATACAAAAAGAAAAATTAATACGTAGGTGCATAGATATTAATTTTTTATTTTTAACATCACTTGACAAAAATTCTAAATTATGAACAAAATGTTTTATATGTACCATTTTGAAAAGGCAAATAGTTTAATGAGACAAAAAAAAATATTAAGAGCTCACTTGAGCATCAACACAAAGGAGATGATCCTATTTGTATCTTTAACCAATTTTAAATCTATAAAATCAAAAACTCATATCTCATGTGGATTTTCAAATATTTCATTTTTAAAGATTTTGGAGCATGATTAATTTTAACAAATTCATGAAATATAACTTAATTTTTCAAATCAAATAAAAAATTGAGCTATAACCCATGAATTTTATGAAATTCAGTATTGAAACCCTTCAGAACAAACAAGGCCTAAAGTATAACCATTGCTTGGAGGGGCTAGATGTGAGACTTTACTATAATCCCGATCCACATTGACATTTCAATGACGAAACAAATTACATCAGCTATGTACTTTTAGAAATTCTGCGGTGAATTACCACTTAAACACATTCCTACCAAATTCATTTACATCTTGCTTACACCAGATGTACAAACACCACATTAACATGGAGCATACTAAATTTATATACTGGGAGTGCTACTCCATGTAAGTGGTGGTGTATGTATCATCCGCATAATTTTTGGTCAACAAAGATATCCTCTAATAATTTAATCAAGGAATGCAAATCCATAAAAGAACGAGTGACCTGCATGTTGAATTTTATATATTTCCATGATTAAAAATCCAATCTTGGAAGTTTGCACCAGCCGTCGAACATCAATTATGTCGATTCACAATCACTGCTTGATGGTGGGTTGGCTGCAGCTGAGACTGTTGTTGTATTTGTGGTGTAGCCTTCTTTGGCTCCTTGTGTATAGGCAAACTCAGAAACTAGAGCCAAGTGATCACTTCCCAATTTCTGTACAACCTTTGAACCAGGGTTAGATTCAAATATAGTATAGCAGCGAGTTCATGAGTGCAAACAATGTAATGTAATTATGTAAACATTAAATTAGCAAGCACAAATAGTCTCATCCTCAAAAGGCATTTTCTCATTTTGTAATAACTATAAAACCAAAAGACAAATGCTCCTACAAATGAAAAATAGAATGCTCTTAAACTACGAAGCAGAATCCAAACAAATGATGAGATTACATTCTTATTTTATAACGATTGAAAAACTACAACTTTGCATTTGGGGAAGCATGGCTATGAGTGAAAATTCATTGAAATGAACAATTGTAACTAAAACATAAGGGTCTAATTAAATAGATAGTCATTTGAAATGATTGAATATTTGAATTTGGCAGCATGCCTACTTTTCTAATGTTTCACTTGAAACACAAATCCAAAAGTTCAATTATTTTAAATAATTATCTATCCAAATGGATCTTAATAAAATTTGGAGGGGTCATCATTAATTTTTTTGCATATTTCCTTCAACTTTAAAGGAAAATTTGGAATAAAGTATGAATAAAAGTTAATTGAAATGTGGAGTTGAAACTAAAATACAGCATTTAATTTTAAAATTTTTTTCCCCTACACCCCAAAATGTAGGTGATCTCCTACCTATAAACACATCCTGTTTAACAATAAGAAGAAGCATTTTCTTGATGCTTTATTATAAATTCATTAATTAATGTACTTTTGTCTTTGGTGTCTTTTGTACATGTACCTAGCCTTGGCCACGGTCCGATTTGAAACCAGACCGGTTCTGAACTGAAACAAGTCTCGAATCGAACCTGAACCTTGAAGAGACCGGTTCCGATTAGGTTCCGCATTTCAGTGAACCGGAACCGGCGATTCCAGTTCAAAACCAGACTGTGTTTTGCATAGCCTTGGCCACGGTTTCGAAACCGGCGGTTCCGGTTCAAAAAAAATGGAACCGGACTTAGGCAGGTTCCGGCCGGTTCAAACATAATATATTTATTAAAAAAAAAAATAAAGGGTTTGAACTTAATTTTCTTACCAAAAATTAAATTACCTACGTATCCTCTTGGGGTTTAGAGGAATCAAAACCTACGTAATTCTCTTACCTTTTTTTTTTTTTTTAAATTTAATTAACCCCTTACCTTTGAATAAAAAAAAATAATTGTGAATAATTAGATAGAATATTAGAGTAAGAGTAGAAAATATTTTTTTTGTGAGTGAAAGAATAAATTAGGAAATGAGACATTTATAGAAAAATTTTAAAATTTTTTATTCCCAAAAAACTAGTTATTATATAGTTGTTATTAGGGATAATTATGTAATTTTATTTATTTATTTTACTTAAATTAAAAATAAAATAAAAAAGTTGAAAATGCAACAGTCAAGAAAATGACCGTTGCATTTGCAAGTAATATACTGCACTGTGCAGTACAATGCACACACACTGCACAACACAGTCCAGTTCTGAATTGGAACCGCCAATTTTGGTTCACTGAAATGCGAAATCGAACCGGAACCAGTCTCTCCAAGATTCAGATTTGGTTCGAGACCGATTTTGATCAGTTCAGAACTAGTCCGTTCCGATTTTGAACCGGACAATGGCCAGGGCTAGTTGTGCAGTGTGTGCACTGCACTGTTGCTTGCAAATGCAACAGTCATTTTCTTAACCGTTGCATTTGCAACTTTTTTTTTTATTTTTAAAATTACATAATTATCCCTAATAACAACTATATAACAACTAGTTTTTTGGAGTTTTTGGGAATAAAAAAATTTAAAATTTTTCTATAAATACCTCATTTCCTAATTCATTTTTTACCCCTCCAAAAAAATTATTCTCTACTCTTACTCTAATACTCTTTAATTACTTTAATTATTCACAATTATTTTTTTTATTCAAAGGTAAAAGGGTAATTAAATTAAAAAAAAAAAAAAAAGGTAAGAGAACTACGTAGATTTTGATTCCTCTAAACCCCAATAAGATACGTAGGCAACTTAATTTTTGGTAAGAAAATTAAGTTCAAGCCTTTTAATTTTTTTATAAATATATTATGTCTGAATCAACCGGAACCAAAACCGGGACTAGAACCGCCCCTAGGGCGGTTATGATCCGGTTCCATTTTTTTTCTGAACCGAAACCGGTGATTCTTGAACCGTAACCACCGGTTCCAAAATCGTGGCCAAGGCTACATGTACCTACGTAAATTAGACTTGACTTTTGTCAAAGTTTAAGGAATTTATTTATATAAGGCATGAAAGTCACATGTCCATGTAAAAATTTAATTAATTTGGATCCTTGGCTAAAAAGGTAGATCATTTGGTAGTAAGCCATTGTGTTAACTGCATTTTTATAAGCTTGAGTAGGAGAGAAATTGGGCCACCATTTAATCATGCATGGTTTACAATACTTAAGAGTAATTTGCATGCATGTTTCATTTTTACATGAATACGTAGCTTTCATGTCTTATACAAATGCATGCATTGAACTTTGACCCAAGTCTAGCTTACATAGATACATGTACAAAAAGACAAAAGTACATTAATTGTTTACATACTTTTACGTTACAAATTTTTATAATGACTAATTTAATGACTCGTGTGATCTTCATGTGATAAGTCTTGATTCTTGAGAAGTGGATGACTAATATGGTCCTTCGGTCATGAACTCATCAAGACTCAAGACTTATCAAGAATCACGAGTCATCAAATTTCTTTATTATTAAAAAATTGTAACATAAAAGTTTGTATTGTACAAATAATGACTTCTTGTACTTTTGTCCTTTGTGTCATATGCATGTACGTAAGATTTTCTTTTGTACAAAGTGACATGTATATCTTTCAAGTTGCAAGGTTTGCTGTCAGTTCTTGGGAAGATAAATTATGTTCTTCCCCAGTTGGCCCATATAGCCAACAACTGGAGGAGATCATCATCTCCAAGGGAACACCCTAATTAAAAAGGTTTGGGATTTCCATTAGAAGGTTTCAGGTTTTGGAACTCATTGAGATTTGGGCAGGCAGTTTATGGAAAGAGGTTTGCAGTAACCACTGAAACATTATATTACCTAGAGAACCACTACAATACAAAAATATAACAATGTCATTCCATGCTTAAAACATTGGAAAAAAAAAAAAAAACAGCACCATATCCTACATACATGCTTAGTGATACATCATAACTGATGCATTTAAAGAAAAGAGAAGAAAACTAATTTTCTTTGGTGGCCTGAGGTTTTATTTGCAGAAAAATACCAGTAGTCTCTATTAGTTTCTCAATAAAATAGAAGAGAAAAATATTCATTCCACTCATATAAAAGCTTCAATAAGTTCTTAACTGAAATGGAATCAGATTATAGATACTGCCATCTCCTTAGTTCTTACCTCGCATGGAAGGCCACCTGTCCTCCTGAGAATATCAAATGGAAGAGTATCCAGAACTCGTATAGGTACTACACCATTTGAGTACCTGTGTCAAATGCAAACATTTTTATAGTCTCATCATCAATTCAAGGACGATGCCAGGATTTTTAATTAATGGGGGCAAAACACATGGGCATGTGCGCGAATACATATAAAAGACTTTTTAAATATGGAGTGAATTAGGTGTAATTCCATCGTTCAAAATATTACATTCGAAACCTAATTTTTTTTCTTCAATTTTTCATTAATTTTATTGTAAAACCTTATAATTCATAAAATGAGCTCTTATGCAATGAAATAAATTTAAGTATTTGATTTATAGAAAAAAAATAATAATTAATATGATGATTATAATTGAATTACAATGCATTCAAATCTACATATATAACTTTTTTAAAACATTGTAAACATAATTTATACACAATTATATGTAAACTAACTAACTAATGATACATATAAATTTTATTATATTGACAATTAAGAATTTAAGCTAATTTTTCAAACAAAGAATATGTCAAGAAAAAAGCTATGATAAGATTTTTAATTAAAATTCTTAAATTAGTAAGGATTTCAATAGCACTATTTTGCAATTAGAGCTAGAAATAGATAGATTCTAAAAAAAATAAGAAAATAAGGTAAATGCTTAAATTAATTATTATTTTTACATGTTAATATCAAGTTTACCAAAAGTACATTATTTTATTTGATATTTTGGTTCTCATATATAAAAAATATATATATATTTTTTACTTCTTTTAATTTCTTTTCATAGAAAATAAAAATTGAGGGCTCAAATTTTATTTTTTAAGGAGGGCCATTTTAATTTTTCAAAATTAAAACAATACTATATTTTATATTTTATAGAAAATGAGGCCACTTAGTCGCTTCGTTCATGATCATGATCATCACAATCTCAGGCTTCTAGAAGAATTCTTTACCATAAATAGTCAACAGTGCCAACAAACTTCGAATGGTATGAAGTAGCTAAAGGTTCACCGTTTTTTAGGTTCCTTGTTCTTGTAGAGCCCTGAAAATACAATATAATGCAGTCCACAAATGTTTTCAAATAACTTGACTTGGAGGATGCAAATCATAAGCCACCAAAAAGTAACAGAAGTATAAACTTTAGATACCTTAACTGTGGAGTAGGAACTGCTGAGTTTCAAAGGATGGATAAGCAACTGACACTCGGGGTTGCCAGTTGCAACTTTAACCTCTTCATTGGACCAGCAATCCTTCAAAACTCTGAAATTAAAAGCACAAGTATGTTTCATGTTGTTACTAAATGAACAACATTTCCCCATCATTACATCAAATGGACTTTAAAAGCAGTGGTTACATGTCTAGAGCAGGCATTCTATGCAATAGAAATGGAATACAAAATATAAAGAAAGATTGAGTGAAAACCTGAAATGACTAACAAGAGAATTAAGAGCTGCAGCACCTTAATCATACAAGACGGTTGCATGTCACACCAAATATTTATAGGATCATAACACCTATTGTTTAAGATATCAGGCCCTAAATTACCAAGCATAAAAAATTCCATTATCCACAGAGGTAGAATTTAAAAGAAATTAATTTACATGTGCCCTAGTTGTGTCCCGCCCCCTCTTTTCCTTTGCTTGTCTACAATAGTACATAGCACACAAGCACATACACTCACACACACACACAGAGAAGAAGAAGATCTACAATTCGTTGAATGATATGATTGTAAAAATCTGCTCAATGCCACAAAATGATTTTCAGTATTGTCATTACTTTCATATACATGTGATAGGAAAGATAAGGAAGTTCCCCCCAGCAGTGAGGAACAAAATAAACATTGAATTAGATACAGATAGTCGTGAGAGAGAGAGAGAATAAAAAGAGGTTGTAACGTAAAGGACGAGGGATATACCTATCCATCAAAGAAACTGGAGTCATCATTTCTTTGTCGATACCAAAAACTTGTGTAGGTCGACAATTCCTCTGTCCAGACAGCTCTCTTTTTTCATATAACATAATATTCAGCTGCAAACAGAACACAACCAATTTCAATCATCAAGAACCTAAAAGTTGTTTAATTATTGCAATTCACAGCCAAGAAAATTCTATTACATTAAACAATAAAAAAATCTGCTAACCTCAGATGAAGCCAAGAACTTGTATATCGCGCTCTGTCAATATGTGGGAAAAGAATTGAATTTAATTATCATAAGAAGCAAATGTAACTACATCAGTGACCACAAAATAAAAAAAAAAAATGAAATTTGAAACATTGTACCTGAGGAGTGCTATTGAAATCACCAGCAAGAATTACAGGTATGGTACCCCATTTCTCTGCAAGGATATGTGCCTTTGACAAAAGCAAACGAATCTACAAATAAAATGATTCAGTATTAAAACAACTGAGCAAATTGTGGCTGCAGATCAGGAAGCTAGTGATGAATGCAAAATAGAAGGCAACAAAAAGAATTTTTCCTTAATAACTTTACTAAATTCAATGTGTTCAAAGGAAGTAACATGGAAGGAGGATATTTCATTTTGAACAATAGATGCTCTACTGATAAACAGCCATTAAGGGAGTAACACTGAAGCAACCTTACTTAAGCTTGCTTCATTTGAAAGTTATAGAATAATTAGTTTCTGCATGAAATGCAGACATTGACTAAAAGGATTACTTACTTGACCTAATTTAACATCTCCCCGTCTTGGATTATAAGACACATGGATGTTACCAATTACCAATCTTCTGGATTCAGCTTCGCAAATCTACCTGTATGAAATGAAGTCATAAATAGGGGAAGAGGGGACAGTGTCAACAAGATATACTATTGTAGATGCTTAATGAACACATAGAAGTAAAATAATAAAAAGAAGAGAGAGGATATTTAACTACAACAAAATGGAAATTAATGTCTGATGCAACTGAGGAGGGCAACAAGGAAGAGAAATATTTCAATCCTCTATAATATCATACATGTCTAAATGAGAAATAAATGGAAACCTAAGTTACCAGAAGAACCTGAAAAGGCCAAACACTATCGTTTTAATATTAATAGACTAGAACATTAGAGTGTTGCACAGTTGGAAGTAGTAAAGTGGATCTGAATATTTAAAAAATAAGCCTAATTTTAGCCCTACAAAGATACAGCACCATGCTACAGCACTGTTACAATAACCATTTCTCCTATAATCTCTTTCTTTGTGAAACAAAACATTTCAGAAATATAATTTAGAGAACTGTAACGTTCAACATAATAGACAGAAGCCAGTTACTCAAGACAATTTATTCAAACAAGTTAAACAAACATTGTGCCAAGCATTGTTCATTTTATGTACCAGAATCATCAGTTTGTTACTCAAGTCGGCATAGAGCAGATTGATTTTCCAAGAAAATAAATTTCTAAATCAGTACAATGAGATTATGAGAAATGTAATATAATCAATAAAACACTATTGGTCTTCATCGCAGGTTCTGATCATAAAAGCCATAATAACTTAGTGCAATTTTTTCCTTCCTGTGCACTAGCTCTAACCTATTTCCGACATTGGATGACTAGTAAATCAAAACATTCAAACAAAATCTAAACTGAAGATATTACCAGGACATCTTGTTGCAACACTACTTTATAAAAATATAGCAGCATATGGTGGATGTTTCTGAATTGCTACCTCAAATACGGAGAGTTGGGCAACATTATCACGAAGACCAAGTGCCTTATATTCAATGCTCTCTCCTTCTAACAACCGAAATCTAATTTGGAATAAGAACTTATTCATAAGTTTACTTTCAACCGACTAATTTACAAGCAATAAATAAAAAGACAAACAATTCCTTACTTATCAGCTTTCCAGAACATGGCACAACCATCAACATAATCTCCAGTTCGTCGCTGCCATTGAATTAAGTAATTGATTTAGTGCTCTCCAAGAATAACTAGCACAAAACAATTAACATTGAAATACACACACACACACACACACACACACAAAAAAAGGCTAACCTTGTAAGAACCAGCATATCCCACTTTCTCCAAAACCGTCAACAAATCAAAATACCTATCCACCTCCTAGCATAACCACACTTGCATCCATAAATTTCAACTGGTGATTTCATACCCAACACCTTAAAACAAAAATTTATGAAACAAAAAATCTTACTTGCAAACAAATAATATCAGGGTTCCATCCAACTAATTCTTTACATATAACCCTTTTGCGATGTGCCCATTTCAGGTAAAGAGGATCAACATTTGGGTACATATCTCTGTGTTTGGAAGCGTTTCTGTCCCCCAATATATTATACGACACAACCGTAAATCGATCTTCTAAATCACAAAAAACAAAATTACAATACATCAAGCAATTAAAATTGGAAACAGAACAAGCAATTAAACAAACAGATGCTAAACAATTAATCATACCTTGGGATGCTTGTGGTTGATCAGCTTCGACCCAGTGGCGGAGAATTTGGGGAGAAGGCCGTCCGTACCACCGGCGGCTATAAGAGGTAGAGGATAAGGATGAAGATGGCAATGAGGAGGAGGAGTTATCAGTGGGGCCAGTAGCGAACCAGGGGATGGTATTAGTGGTGGGTTTGCAAGAAAATAAGAAGAAAGGTTGAGGCTTGATTGAGCCAAAGCTGAACAAAGGGGAGCGGGGGATGAGCCAAGAAGAAGAACTGATGCTTCCCATTAATTATTTTTGTTGAAAGTAGAAACAAAGAATGGGAAGAGTTTGTGAGTGGAGAGTACAGTGCGTGTGAGCTTTTTTTTTTTTTTTTGCAGAAGATATTATATTATTTATATAGAATGCAAACATCTATTACAAATTTCGACTATAAACTAAAAACTACAAATTACAAATTACAAATTTTAAATACAAAGTATAAACTCATAAATTTAATAATCTAATACAGACAAAAATAAATTGGAATAATTTTCGTCATCGAGCAGATTTGAACCTGAACCTCTTATCCAATAGCCTCACCCTTAGCCATCCAAATTAGGATCATTGGCAATGGATAGCTAAAGTTACAGCAGAGAAGAGTGAACTATATGGATAGGGAACTTGGAAAGTGAGAACGTTAGGAATTTGAATGCGCAGACTAGTTATGAGCCTCTGAAATTAATTTACGCCTTTGGCAAAAGAAAAAAAAAATTAATTAATTTACGCCTGTTAAAAAGCCTGGGCCGGGTACCCCGCCTGTCCTGGGTCTCAAAACGGTATATCTTTAGTTTGGCTGCAGGCTCAATTCTAATTCGTTCTCGCTGGCTTTTTTTTTTTTTTTTTTTTGAAATCCAAATAACTTGCATTAATTCAAGCTTTCAGAACGAATAACAGGGGCAATATCATCTGGAGGGTCTACAATTCACTCCATAGGACTAGACATAGAAAGTGCTTTATGAGCCAAGATATGGGCTGCACTATTCGCTAGTCTCCTAACATACTGACATTGAATTTACCTAAATTCATTACATAAAGAGAAACAGTCACCAACTATCACATGGAAGGAGGACAAATCCACAGGATATTTAAGAGCTTCTGTGACCTCCAATGCATCAGATTCAATCACAATGTTGTCCATTCCTTTCTCTTTAAGCCATGAGAGGGCCTTCCTTATGCTAAGGGCTTCGGCTTCACGGGGAGCAAGCGAGCCAGGGATGGGTAGAGTTTTGGCCATAATGAAAGAGCCAGTTGAGTCACGAACAACACATCCTAGGCCAGTTCTACTATTTTGTGAAGAGATGGCAGCATCCACATTAACCTTGTACCACCCTTGAGTTGGCTTCTGCCACTGAGTTACATTGCTTTGGTTGAGTGGCTTCCTGCAACTGCCTAAGGCTTGAGATTTTCGGGCTTCCTTCCATTGAATCAGAACTTGACGAGCTATGTTCAACGTGCTCCACACAAAGCTAATCACCTTGTTCCACACCCAATCGTTTCTAGTAGTCCAAATACTCCAGCATACCATGACTAGAAGCTCATATTTCGGCCCATCACTCCTTAACAACACATCAACCAGCCAATCGATTGCATTATTAGAATTGCTAGGAGAAATATGCATACCAATAGAGTCCCAACCATGGATTTAAATATCGGCCGTTACGTAACGGCCGATATGTAACGGGAATTAAGCTTCCCGTTACCGTTAAACCCGTTAAATAACCTGCATTTTTTTTTGTTAAAATAACGGCGGTTAAGGCCGTTATGTAACGGTAATGGCCGTTATTGTCGTTATGTAACGGCAATAACGGCCGTTACAAGGGGACAACACATTTTCTGCAAAAAAAAAAAATAGAGGAATCTGCAGGTTCACATGCAGATTAATTGTACATCATGTGAACTTGCATTTTGCTGCCCATGGGTCCAAAATAAACAAAAAATTATTGAAAATTTGTGCATGTTTTTTCTGCTCAAGTTACACAAAGTCACAAATATCAATTATTGTTACACAAAATCACAAATATCAATTTGGTCAAAAATTATACATGTTAAATCTTTATTTATAGAGTATTATGCTTATTAATTAGTTATAACTCTTAGATTTAGTGATTTATATCATTATTTCTCATTTTGCAATTTTTTTCGGTAAAATTGCGTAGCGGTTAGTCGTTACCGTTACGTTATGGCCGCGACGACCCCGTTACCGTTACACGCGACCGCGACAGCGAAAATGACCGTGACCGCGATTTAAATCCATGCCTTGCGGGGCAGGGGCGGGTAATGAGAAACCCGCCCTGCTACCATCCCTAACTGGCATTTTGCTAATATTAAATGACACCAAAAGGAAGTTAAATTTGAGGTAGAAAATTATACCCGTAACATCTATAGCACCTCCAAGTGCTGCACTTAAAGCAAAACCACCGCTATAGCAACAAATATCAAGAACTTTTTGACCAGCTGAAATTGTTGATATAAATTGGCGGCTTTCACGTTGATCAGCATAAAATCCAGTCTTCTGGCCCACCAGTGATATTGCATAAGAAATCCCATTTTCTACAGCCTGCAGCATGAAAGTTAAGGGTGGCATCAAATGGCAGTGGTTAACAGATTTGCATGGAAGCAGAAGCAGTTTCTGCAAGAAGGCATGCCTAACTTAGCTAGTGCATGTAATAGGTGCTTTTTCGTGCATACATACATAGATATCTACAGATTATGATGCCTTGAGCTTGAGTAGACATTGGCACAAAGGCACTTTCATTGACGTGCAATATCCTTGACAGTCATCCAGCCCAAATATAGATTAGATGCCAATATATGGCAACTGTACAAAATCGTAATTTGAAACATTAATGGTACCATTGCAATGGTAGTGAAATGCATTAGTTATTGAAAGTTTAACAGCAGCACAATAGGACAGAAACAAAACAAAGTAAAACAGTATCTATATAAGTAGAGAGACAGCAATAGACATCACGTATGAAATAGGTGTTTTCTCCTCTCATTGATGTATCATATCAAACATTCAAACAAACTTTGGCTGCCTGTGAGGTGTACCTGTGACTTCAGTAGACCAGTAGCAGTATTGAGGGGATGGATAGTTCTGTGGAAGGACAAAGGGGCTGATAATCATATAAGAAAGGCATCGAATGTCCCTAGGGCATGGTGAGAGGTATTGTTTATCAAAATTACTTTGCACAAAAGTTCAACTTCAAGCTAAGGCACAAAAAATGTGAAGTTTGAATCACTGGTGAAGGAGCTTGAATGACAAAACTGACAAAGAAGCAGTATGTAACCATTTAAAGGCATATTCTACCTTTGTCTTTTCATGAAAAATGGATGAATGCATTTCTTTCAAATCTGATATATCCATTCCTTCTTCTTTTAAAATTTCAACTGATGGTCTCCAGTTTATATGATTAATTTCACCAACTCTACTGATGTAAGCCTCTACTTCTGGTTTGTACTTCTCAACCCAAGCAGCAGAAGATGCTATTACAGCTAAATCTCCAAAGACATCAACAATTAATCCAGATAATCTGCGGTAATGGAGTGACATGCAATTTACAAATAAATGAGGTAGTAAGCACATAGATAATAAAGCAGTAAGGTAGAAGGTACAATGAAAATCAAGGATAAGTCCTAAAACATAATTGCACAATTTGTTGAGAATTGAGAATTTACTTAGATACTCTTTAGTTAAACTAGTTCGAATTTTGGAGTGAAATTTGTATTTTATATTTTATGTTCTAAGCTTGTTGTTCAAACAAGCCTGAAAGTGGGGTTAGATAGAAAGCAATGAAAGGAGCCAGGGAAGGGCCAAGCAGGCCATGGCCCCCCTAGCTCCACAAATATTTCAATAATACCATAAGAAATTTCATTGGCTCTTCAAATAGTATACACCACCCCCCCTTCCCATTCTATAAATTTTGTTTCATGGATATTGATAATGGCCAATGACTACAGTGATGCATGGGCTAAAGTTAATTTAACTTTTAAAGCTCTTACTTACAAATTCAACCAAAATGAAAAATAGTTTTTATTTATTATCTAATTCATATTTTTAAATAATATTTACTCTCAACAACCAATCAACCATAGTGCAAACTATAGACTACCTTGATTAAAACAAGTAATTATATATCCATATTTCCTATCTAATTCTTTTGAGATCAATTTTCTTTTTCATATTTTTGAGAATTTTCATATATAATTTATCAAGTTAAAATTCTCAAAAAAAAATTAAGATGTTGGCGCCACCACACTAATTAATAACATTCTCATAATTTCGATGTAGTTAAATATTAAAAAACTTTTTGACACCTCAGAATAACAAAATATACTTATGAAAAATGTCTTTGATCATTCAATATTATTTACATGTATTTTTTTTAATTTATGTGAAAAATATCTATTTAAAATACAAACACACATATCTACGTACATTTTCAATATTTTTTAAGAAATTTCATGATATATTTTTATTTGGCCCCCTTTGAAAAAATTTCCTGACACCATCACTAGTAGAAAGTGTATATTTCTAGTAAGATAGTAAAGCCAAATATGGCTTAGATTGAGTGAAGTAGATTATAGCTGAGATATGGGTCTGATTAGACCATTCTTTTGTACATGAAGCTATGTAGTAGACACTCAACAATATAAGAGTAAGAAAAATGAATGAAATTTAGCTTCTTTTGAGGTTCAAATTTCAAAACCTGTTTATGTTTGCTCTAAGTCTTTGTGATAAATGTCTGCTCTACCATTACTCAATGGTATCAGAGCTTTAAGTAATCTTTAAGGGGTTTGTAGGTGAGAGTAAATGAGTGAGATCCCTTTCCAAAAGACCTTTAAAGGGTTAGTCCATGGCTTCCAACAGCCTCTCAACTCCTGCACCTGCTGTTTTTCAGCTGAAAACTACCACATCTAGCTAGTTAAGATGAAAGCTTATTTGCAAGCCTTTGATTTGAGGGATGCAGTGGAGTTTAGTGCAGATCTCACCCTTTGAGAGGTGTTAGAAGTTATATTTGTCCCACATCGCTAAGTTACTGGACTGCTATGGTATATATATGTGGATTGAGCACCCTCTTCCTTTGAGCTAACTTTTGGGAATGAATTCTACTCAAGCCCATTTATCATGGTATTAGAGCTAGACTTTTGTCTACAATGATGGGTTTGGACCCAGCTCATTTGCATGTCACGCTAAGCGTGAGGGAGGGTGTTAGAAGTTGTATTTGTCCCACATCGCTAAGTTACTGGACTGCTATGGTGTATATATGTGGATTGGGCACCCTCTTCCTTTGAGCTAGCTTTTAGGAATGAGTTCTACTCAAGCTCATTTATCAAGAGGAAATCCCAGAGTTGCTCAAATGAAGCAATATAGTGAGGAGAGCGCAAAGAAATTCAACCTTGTCATGCATTCACTCATCTATATATGATGTGATTTTTATAAGGGTTTATGGCTTGTAAAACAGCCAAAAAAGCTTGGAACAAGATCAATGAAGAGTTCAAAGGAAGTGAAAAGACTAGGCAAATGCAAGTCCTCAACCTGAGAAGGGAGTGTGAGTTGCTAAAGACGAAAGATTCTGAATCTGTCAAAGAATACTCTAACAAATTGATGAATGTAGTGAATAAAATGAGAGTTCTTCATGAGGAGTTGATTGATAGGAGAGTTGTTGAGAAGTTTTTGGTGAGTTTGCCGTAAAATTTTGAGGCAAAGATCTTATCTTTAGAGGAGTCAAAGGATCTAAAACCAGATCACCTTACCAGAATTGGTCGCATGCATTGCAAGCACAGGAACAGAGGAGAAATCTAAGGGAAAAAGTCTTGAAGGTGCATTTCTGGGCAAGGGCAAGGGCAAAGCTTCTGCAAGTAGTAGTTGAAAGAAGCAAGAAAATGAAGGGGAAAGGACAGAAGTGACAGCAAGAAAAATGGTGAGAGAAAAGGAAAATTTCCACCATGTATTTGCAAGAAGACAATCATGCTGAAAGATCTTGCTGGAAAAATAAACAATATAGAAGTTATGGCAAGTATTGCCACATTGAAAAGGTGTGTAGATCTAAGTTAGATCAAGGGCAACAACAACCTGGACAATAGGTTAACTTTGTTGAGGAGCAAGTTAAACATGAGAACTGTTTTTTTTTATGGTTTTTCAGTCTCTCAAAACCTCAAAATGGAACTTGTGTGTTGATACTGGATGCACCAGCCACTCGGCAAGTAGCTATGACATGTTTTATACCCTGGATATAGTGACAAAACTCAAGTAAAGGTTGCTAATGGAGACATAGTGGAGGCTCAAGGTACAAGTTCAATTGTTGTCAAGACTAAATTAGGTATTAAACTAATTTATGATGTCTTGTTTATACCTAGCTCATATTATAATTGGCTTAAGGTTCAAATTGGCCCCTATGCTTTTTATAAAGGTCCAATCAACTCCAAAATTAACTGTGTCTCAAATTGACATATGAGTTTTTTATTTTGGTAGCATTAAGTCCAATTTTTATTTAAATGATTAAAATAATATTTAAAAAGATTAAAATAATATTTTTTTATTATTTTATTCTAAAATTATTTTTTATTGTTTTTAAAAAAATTAAATTTTAAAAAATTAAATATCCAAAAACGAAAAAAGAGGAAAGCCATGAACCCAGAAATTCAAGATTCATGGCTTTCCATTTTCTATAATTTAAACCAAAATATTGAAAAATTCACATAAACGAATCTTAACAAATACAAAATTGGTATGAACAATAAGACCCAAAAAGAAAAAACAAACAATTATTTGTTTATGAAAAGTAAAAAACTGAATTTAGAGAGAGAAAGAGATTACAGCTTCTTAATCGCATCTCCAAAGCCATGAACCCAGAAAATAGGTAGTTTTTCATATCATTGCCCACACTTAATTTGCATTCCCAAACACAAAAGCCAAAAGCCAAAATATAAACTTAATTAACAGAAAGAGAGAGACAAATGAAGGAGGAGAGAGAGAGATGGAGTGAAAGACAACGATCGACTATGATTTCGCATCCGCTGGGACAGCAAATGGCATATTCTCTCATGGTTTTGATCTCACAGTTGATGAAATTGGATCCATAGCTTAAAATTTTTCTGGGTTTCAAAATTTTTTTTTTTTTTTATTTCAAGAACTTCAACAACTAAATTTTCTGGGTACCTTTTTATTTTTGAACGTTTCATTGTGAGTCTCCGAACAGCCCGACCCACATCGCTTCTCTAGATTAGTGTACTTCCTAAGGTTGGGCACTTGGCTGAGGTACTGGTCTTTCTATCTTTCTTAGAGAGGGAATGTGTAATCAATATTCCATGTTCAAGAACTTTCCTTTTTTTTTTGTTGTAATTTTTTTTTTATTTCAAGAACTTCAGATTTTCTGGTTTTAAGAAGTCTATTATTTTTTTTGTTTTTCAAAATTAAAATTTTTTATTATTTCAAAATAAAAATTGAATTTTTTAGTACTTAAATTATAAGAAATTAATTTTTTATTCTTTTTGGACTCAATCGAGCCAAAATAAAAAACTCGTGTTAATTTGAGACACAAAGTTAATTTTGGAGTTAATTGAACCTTCATAAAAAACATAGGGGCCAATTTGAATCTTAAGCCTATTATAATTCGCTAAGTGTGGCTCATATGCAAAAGAATGGGTATGTAGTGTTGTTTGAGAATTGTTCTCGCTTAATCTTTGATCCTAGTGGTACTGAAATGGCTAAAGTTAAGTTGGTAGACACTAGCTATTCCTTTACTTTGAGTTTAGAAAAGCAACACACTCTTAGTGCTAGAAGCGATGAGTCTTGGTTTTGTCATAGGAGATTTGGACACCATAACTTAAAGCCTTTAAAGTTTATGTGCTCAAATGAGTTAGTAATGGATTGGGGACAAATTTCTGCAAGTTATGAAGTATGTCATTGCTGTTAATTTGGTGCACCCTGATGTATGTAGTCCAAAGAGAACAATATCATTGAATCAGAATAAGTACTTCCTCCTTTTCATAGATGACTTGCAAGAATGACTTAGGTTTACTTCCTTAGTAGTAAATCTCAAGCTTTTTTCAACCTTCAAGCGATTCAAAGCTTTAGTTGAGAAGCAAAGTGGCTGCCAATTGAAGACTCTAAGATCAGATAATGGAACAAAGTATACCTTAACAGATTTCAACAAGTTCTGTGCAGATATGGGGATTCAACACCAATTGACGGTCTGTTACACCCCTGAGCAAAATGGGGTTTCAGAGAGGAAGAATAGAACAATCAAGGAGAGGGCAAGGTGCATATTGATAAAAAAAGAAGCTACCAAAAGAATTCTGGCAAGAAGCAATCTATACTACTGTGTACCTGCTCAACAGACTTCCCACAAGGTTTGCAGTAGGAATGACTCCAACTGAATCATGGAGTAGAGTGAAACTGATCAGTACAACATTTGAAAATTTTTGGCTCAGTTTGCTATGTTATTGTACCAACTATGAAGAGAGAAAAACTTGATTAAAAGCAACAATAGGCATTTTCTTGGGACATGCAGCACAATCTAAGGGTCACAGGATTTACAATCTTGAAACCAACAATGTTATGGTGAGCAGAGATGTAAAAATAGATGAAACCTATTGAGACTGCGAAAAGAAGAAGGTTTTTAAAGATAGTGTACTAACTCAGCATGCAACCAAGCAATAAGTGAACCTTCAAAATATAAAGCAGCAAAATTTGAAGTATAGAATCAAACTATGAAGAAAGAACTTGAAACGATAGAAAAAAATGGGACTTGAAAGCTTGATCCTAAGCCCAAAAACAATAATGTAATTTGTATAAAGTGGGTGTTTAGGACCAAGCTTAACCTTGATGGATCAGTTTTTAAATATAAGGCCAGATTGGTTGCTATGGGTTATGCACAACAACCAGGAGTAGATTATGGTGACATATTTGCACCAGTAGCCAGACATGATACTATTAGGCTATTGGTGGGACTTTCAGCTCAAAAAGGGTGGAGAGTGTGTCACATGGATGTCAACTCAGCCCTTCAAGAAGAGATTTATGCAGAGCAACCTGAAGGGTTTTAAGCTTCAGAGAATGAGAGTATGGTTTACAAGTTGAATAAGGCTGTTTGTGGTTTCAAGCAGGCACCAAGGGCCTGGTACAACAGGATTGACACCTACCTGACAGCAGGATTGACACTTACCTGACCAATAAAGGGTCCAAAAAGAGTGAAAATGAGGCAATTTTGTATGTTAGAGGAAGTGAGAGTGACAAACAACTTAATGTCTTACTTTATGTTGATGATGCTCTTGGTAACAGGAGGAGATTCAAAGTTGCTAGAGCAGTTTCAAGAAGAAATGAAGTTGGCATTTAAGATGCCAGATCTTGGGGAAATGAAACACTTCCTTGGTAAGAAAATTCATCAATACAGTGAAGGCATCATTCTCTCTCAAAGAAAGTATGCATTGGATCTAATGAAGAAATTCAAAATGGAGAGCAGCAAATCAGTTGCAACTCCTCTTGTGATGAATTAGAAACTTACAAAAGATGAAAGAGATACTAAATCAGACTCTAGAATCTTTAGAAATATAATTGGAAGCCTACTGTACCTCACAACTTCAAGATCTGATTTAATGTTTGCTGCTAGCTAGCTATCAAGGTTCAGGCAAGCTCCTTGTCAAACTCACCTGGGAGCAGCTAAAAGAGTGTTGAGGTATGTCAAAGGCACTGCAGATCTTGTGATATGATATTTGAAGAAAAAAGGAGTTTTACAAGGTAGGTAGACAGTGATTGGGCAGGCTCTGTTGATTGATTTAACGAGCACCACTAGATATACCTTCACACTTGGTTCGAGAGTTTTTTGCTAGAATTCAAAGAAGCAAGAGGTTATAGTTCAGTCCATAGCTAAGGCAGAATATACGGCAGCAGCAGTTGCTGCTAGCCAAGCAATTTGGTTAAGAGAAGTCCCAAGTGATTTGAAGATGGACCAAGAGAAAGAAACTATTATCCATGTGGATAACAAGTCGGCTATTGCTATAGCAAGCAACCCAATTCAGCATGGTAGAACCAAGCACAGCAATTTGAAATTTCATTTTTCTAAGGTAAGCTAAAAAAAACCAAGAAATTCACCCGGTGCACTGCAATACTGAGGACCAACTTCTAACATCCTAACCAAGTCCCGACCTAAAGCTAGATTTGAGATACTGAAGGAAATGCTTGGAGTATCAAAGAATTGAGAATTGAGAATTTACTCAGATACTTTTTAGTTAAAATAGTTTGAACTTTGGAGGGAAGTTTGTATTTTAATTTTTCTGTTGTAAGCTTGCTGTTCTAGCAAGCCTGAAAGTAGGGTTACTAGGAAGTATATCTTTCCCGTAAGATAGAAAAGCCAAGTATGGGTTAAATTGAGTAAAGTAGATTATGGCTGAGGTATAGGTCTGATTAAAGACCATTCTTTTGTACTTCAAGCTATGTAGAAACTCAACTACATAAGAGTTAGAAAAATGAATGAAATGAACCTTCTTTTGAGGAACAACAATCTCCAATTTCCTTTTAAGAGACAACATTTGTAACAGTTTGATTTACCAAAATGGAAGATGTTCTAGTAAATAAAGAATAATAATTGTTGCATCAATGAAATAGTCAAGATCAGATACCTATCTCCTTCACTATTGACAAGGCGATATGCATTTGTATGAGTTGAGGGAAGACCCAACTTCCTACGTAACTGTATGGCTGCATCAATTCTCATTTCAATTAGTTTACCCATGTTCAATGCACAAGAAGGATCTCTGCAAACACACGAATGAAGTTAAAAGGGTTTTCGTAAAGGAAAACCAACCAAAATGTGAAGTACTTTAAATAGTAAATACATACAAACCTTATTGTTTCCTCTTCTAATTGCATAAGCCTAACACTGAACATTGATACAGAATTATACAAACCCCAAGCAATTGGTTTCTCTGTGCCATCAGCTACCAGCACAATATCTCCAGTCTTAGGTGGTGGTCTACCTATTATTCTATCAATTGCTCCACTGTAAACCATTGGGCATCCCTCCTTAAACAGTTGTGTCTTCCCTTTTTTCAGTACAACCTTAGCAATGCCTATGCTCCCCAAATCAATTACAATCAATTATCAGATATTTGAAGAAAATGATAAATTATTACAGACCTTTAGTTTTTTTTTTTTTTTTTTTTTAAGAAAATTTACAAACCTTTAGTTGGGTAAGAAGAAGCAATTTCTTGGAGGGTAGATGGCAATGAACAACGAGGCAGCGACTTTACCAGGCGGGACGGAAGCATCTTGGCCATTTTGCGCTATAGCCGCGCTAATCAATGCCATATATTTAATATTATAATTATATAATATTAAAGGAAAATATTTTCTATTTTCTTTTCTAGTGTTGTTTTTCATTTCTCAATTCTCTATATTTTTATTTTTTAAATTAAAAAATTTAAAAAAAAAAAAAGAAAATATGTGAATATTTCTATACATTTAATACTTTCTCTATTTCTATATTTTCTTTTTTTTTAATTCTTTTTTATTAAATATATAAATATTTAATCAAATAATAGAAAAGGAAAGTATAAAAACGTTAAGCAATTTAAATAATTATTTAAAGAGAAAAGTATAAAAAAAAAAACTATGTGGTTGTAGATATTTTTACTTTAGAGTCGAGGAAATATTTTTTACAAATAGGATATGGACTATTACTGTCAGCAATTTGGGATATGGGGCTGCCATCACCGATTAGACTATATTCTTCTGCTATTCGTCGTTCACAACCCAAGGCCATTCCAGCTTAGCCACCACAAAACCCATCAGCAAAGAATTTCAGACCGTGACCCACCAGCAAACAGCAACCATCGCGAGTGTAATTACTTAAATTTTTATAAATTTTAAAAATCTTATTTTATAAGAAGTTTTATTTATTTTAAGAAATATTATATTTTATTTTAAAGTGATGAAAATATGATATGAAAATATTTTTCTTAAGGTTTGGTGTTACGTTAATTTTTGAAAGTATTATGAAAAAAAATATTATATTTTATTTTATTTTCAAAAATAAAGTTTATACCAAAATGTGTTAAGTTTGGCTCAAACCCAAGATCTATTGTAAATTCAGTATGTTGTTTACCACTAGAAGACCTTTGTTTGCTTGTGAATTCATTCTCTTATTTCTTAATAAATGAATTTTATATATATATATATATATATATATATATATATATATATATATATATATATATATATATATATA
>CATKHJ010982876.1:0-13083 GCA_949750685.1 Vernicia montana
AAGATTCATTTATACAAATTGAATTTGTAGCAGGATTCTTGTAATGAATCTTTCTAATCACAAATCTTTATTGAGCAGAGGATTTTTTGCCCCTGTATTTTTCTCCCTATATGTGCTATTATTGAGGAAAGGCTTGCATGAAATTTTGAAGTTTCAGTTGTCTGTTTAGGTTCAATATTTCCTTTACCTGGTCTTACAGGCTTCTCTTATAATTGGTTTTGTTACAGCAACTGAGCCCAAGGATGCAGATATTATATGGACAAGTATGCAGGTGGATGATGAAATGAAAAAAGCTACTGGAATTACAGATCAGCAATATGTAAACCAGTTTCCTTTTGAGGCTTGTGTTGTCATGAAACATCATTTGGCAGATACTGTTCAGAAGGTAAAGAAAGCAAATCTAATTTACATTTGAATAACCAACTTTATTCCTAATCTATTGTGAAACTGAAAAAGCATTGTTCTTGGAGAGTGTTGTTATTTTAACTTTCATGCTATGTATATGTGGCATATCAGAAAACCACCAGAATGTACAACTATTTTTGCAAGAAGTTAGTTGACTTGAAATTTTGTTTTTCCAACAGGCTTATGGATCTCCTGAATGGTTGCAACCTACTTATAATCTTGAAACACATCTATCTCCACTTATTGGTGACTATTATGTACGCAAAAGAGATGGAATGAACAATCTGTGGATCTTAAAACCTTGGAACATGGCACGAACTATTGATACGACTGTTACTGATAATTTGTCTGCTATTGTCCGCCTGATGGAGACTGGTCCAAAAATATGCCAGAAATATATCGAACACCCTGCATTGTTTCAGGGGAAGAAATTTGATATCCGTTATATAGTACTGGTTTGCAGTATGAAGCCTTTGGAAATGTTTCTTACGGATATTTTCTGGGTATGTGCATCTGCAATGTTGATTTTCTAATATGCCAATATGATGTGAAAGCAACATCTTTTAAGTTTCTGTAGACAACATCTGAGATGGAACTTCTTTACAATTCTTCTGTTTGAAGTTTGAACAAATTCTTTGTCCACGATTCAAATGGTTATTTTCATTTTTATTTTCAGGTGAGATTGGCAAATAATCAATACACTTTAGACAAGCACAGCTTATTTGAGTATGAGACCCACTTTACTGTTATGGTATGTGTCAATAATTTATTGCTTTGAAGTTCCTCTATGATAATCTTGTAGGCAGCCATATATTTCTGGACACACCACATGGGGATTGAAACTGAAATGCAGAGGAATGTAAATTGAATTTGTTTCTTTGCTTTGATGTAACGTGTTAACTTGATTGGCTTGCAGAACTATCGTGGACGCTTGAATCACAAGAACACACCAGAGTTTGTTAGGGAATTCGAACAAGAGCATCAAGGTAACAACAGCTCTGCCACGTTTTCTTCTGCTTTTTCTCCCCTGCAAGTAGTGGTGGTTCGTAATCTTGTAATGTGCGAGTGATAAATTGAACTCATTGCTTATGAAGATACTTATTTGTGTTGCAGTTAAATGGTTGGATATTCATCAGAAAGTTAAAACTATGATTCGATCTGTTTTTGAGGCAGCTGCACTGGTACATCCGGAAATGCATAGTCCAACATCTAGGGCAATGTATGGTGTGGACGTGATGCTTGATAGCTCTTTTGAGCCAAAGTTATTGGAGGTTTGTAACTGCTGATGATTTCCCTTGTATAATGCTCTTTTTCAAGCATTAAATAGTCAGAATATAGTTTGAATTCAAACCTAGTCCCGGTAGGCTTAATTTTTATGCTGATTGATTGATATAACTGCATTTTTTATAATGAAAATTCTGTATGTGCAGGTAACTTACTGTCCCGACTGTACAAGAGCTTGCAAGTTTGATACGCACTCTTTGTTTGGAGGTGGAGAAATCAAAGGCAAAGACTTCTACAATTATGTGTTTGGTTGTTTATTTTTGGATGAGACTATCAATGTATATCCACTGTAATGTTTTAATACAGGATTGATTCTCTGTTTGTTTTAAAATTGTAGTGTACAATATCATTTAAAGTCTATTTTGTTAAGTGATTGACAATGTATTATTATCTGTGTCTGCGTTTGTGTTGAAGTTATGATCCTGCATCATTCTTATAATTGCCATGGATAATGTAACGGAAAATAAACATGAATTTACTATTTGCTGTGACAAGTAGGATTGGTAGAACTTTGTGGAATCTTTTAACCAGATTCTTCACAAGTAAGGATTTATGAGGGAAAATGGTAGGATTGGTAGATTCATCACAACACCAAAGAGAAGCAGTACTGTTCATGTGAGAGAGAGAGAGATTACCTTTTAGCTGTCAAAAAGTTGCTACTTTTAACTACCATGTTTGCTATATTTTCCTTCTAATAGTTTCTTTTTCCCTTTTTAAGGGTTCCTTATAATAGTTTCAAGAGGGGAAAATTAAGAGAAAGCATCAAGCAAAATACATGCAATCAGTAACACAATTAGCTTCATCAATTAGTTTACTTAATGAGCTGTTATATACATTCATTAAATGGTGGGACTTTGATGCTTCTTGTCCTAATGAACCTTCCATCATGGGAAAGAAATAAAATTTCCTGAGAAATGGCATGTGGGAGATTCCCAGAGCAACTAAGTTCACTTTGTTCAGTTGATATGCTCGAGTAACTTCATGATGTTGAAAGCTTCTTCTGCAGTTCGAGATTTGACAACCGCTCAACCTCCAATGCTCGCTCAAGCTTCAACGCATCAAGTAGCATTAATTTATGAGGTTATGTTAGAATAAACCACTTCATTGAAAGGTGACTTAAGTCTATCATACCAAGGTAGTTCTAAAACAGGATACATATCCATTAACAGATGTTAAAAAAATAGTACCTTTGCTGCTCGTGTGCTCCATTCCCCTAAAATAGCTCTTAGTCTTTCATTCTCTTCCACATACTGTTCCACCATTTCATCAATGATATTAGGAAAAGCTCAACTTGACAGGTATGATTTGTATTTCATTACACATGCTTGTCACATACAATCTTTGCTTAAAGCAAGTACCTAATGAATGGCGGTAGTATCAGGGTTTTTGGCAACCCTAAACAACCGCCATAGAATAGTGATGTTGTATAACCATTCCAAGAGAGAGAAGAACATCCAAGCTACTCATAATGAAACAATTTACAAAGCCTGAAGAAAATCCAAAACCACAACCTAACAAAAAGTGCAGCAACAAATGGACATGCAAAAAATAGCAGAGCAGCACCCCAGAAAGGCATTAACTCTGTCCTATTAGTAAAGCGTCAATTATTAGCAGCATTTGTTGATAGAGCTGAAATAAATAAGCATAAAATACTTTAAATTGAGAATGCCAATTACATCTACTGGAGATACCTGATTGTTTGTAGTGCGCACTCGCTGTACCTCAGAGTCCCTCTCAGCTATCAATGATCGAGCAAGCCTCAGCTCAGTTTGCAGTTGATTCATCTGTACCACAAATAAGCCCATCCTCAATGCCAATTTAGTGAATTAATGATCATCAAAGTACGAAGTCTGAGAAGATGAACTCAAGGGAAGGAGGAATTAAATAAATAGAAACAAATGACTAGGCACTAGATACATGCCTAAATACAATCCACCCATCTACAGCTAGAAATAAGCATCTGTTACTGAAACTAGCAAGAGCAGCAACAAAGACGAGGCAAATAAAAATTCAATTCCTTTATACATGTTTGTGTATGAGCATCCTTGTACATGGTATGCCAAATGCAGAAAGTGCTAGATCAAAGAATATTGTCATAAATCAAGTATTACCTCAGCAGAAAGCGTCCTTAATTCTTGTTCACGAGCTGCTAACATATGAGCAAGATCAACCTGGAAAAACAGACACCAGTGACCATTATACTCCACTTTTGTGCAAACAGAAGAGACACTCCATATTCAAAATGAAAATGGAAAATTATAAAAGAAAAAGTTATCCATAGAATTAAGGTCTACATTTTCATATCCAAACTAGAGGCACCAGGTCACAGAAAATCCACAAGATAAAGGATGTTGTAGTTTCGTGGCATAAAATTGCAACCAAAATCAATGTAACAACTAATTCTAGTCACATTCTTATGCAAGCATTCCCTCTTAGCCTCATTTTTTATTTCCTTAAGCGGCTCCTTATAGTTGAATCTAGCATTTGCTACTTGAAGTTACCCTTTAGAAGCAGATACCACCAAATATTTTAAGCATAGGGACATCCTCTAGACTGAAACAAAGGCAGGCAAGAATAAATCATTAAACAAGGCTGCTGTAACCATTGGTCTGCCTAACTGGTAATCCTAAAAGAGTGATCTAGGTATAGCAGAAATCTTAGCATTTTTGCATAAAGCAGCCATTCTTAAGACTCAAGCACTTGTATGATTGACCAAGTTTTTAACAATTGCAATAGATGTTCTTTGATTGACCAAGATCTCAACCACGGCATTAGACAATCGCCCATTAGCAACTAAACTACGTGTTCAATATTGAAGTTAATCCCTTGGACACTTGATGTAGGAATGAAAATACTTTTATTCCATATGAACAATTACAAACACCCATATGTTGGAAAGCCCTTGGATATTTCAATATCAAGTCAACATAAATCCTGCATTTGTAACTTGTTCTTTCCCCCATCATTAACAAATGTAATCATCAGAGTGTGGTTCATGCCAATACAACCAACCAATCAAGGAACAAAGACATATTGGTTACTCTTATGTGACAAAATGGAAGAAAACCATCTCTTTACATCCCATTTAAATTTTCTTGGGCCAGCAAAATAACTAAACTTAAGCTAAACGGTAGTTATGAGCCCTGAAGAATTGCAGTTACAATTACTTACGTTGACATCCATTCACTGCATAATTACACATAGTTCTACTTCTACATATGAAAGAAGTATAAGCTAGCCAGGATCATAATTACCTGTGGTGTGCTACCATCATTAGACCTCTCATATTTGCTTAAGCACTCTTGTAGACGAAGAATCTGCATCAACACATGTTTATGGGAATTTGATAAAAAACAGGGACTAATTACAATGGTAAAAATATGTTAACAATCCATGACCATTACAATTCTTCATCACCAACAGTATTTTGGCAACCAAACCAATAGGCATTTGTTAAAAGAAAAGGAAAAAACAAACTTAAAGATGTAGCGAGATAGAGCCAATCCAATAATGAGTTTAGCAGCCATATACCTCCTCGCTCAAAAAGTGAAGGTTCTCACGCTGATATTGAAGCAAAGCCATTTGCTGATCCGAAAGTCGACCACCATCATGATACCTGTTGTACAAAAGAGTCCTTATTGTAGCATCACATTTTTTCATGCGTACAAATTATCTAATGGATATTCTTATTTGTGTTGGTCCCATGACTGTTTCACCAATGTATTACAACTGACACAACAGCCACCAATCAGGACATAGAAAAAAATTGCGGAGATCACAACAGGGAACAAATTAACCTTAGAAATGTAGGATTATCAATACATTATAAAAAAATTTATCTTAATCTATTTCGACCCTTGAAAGCTTGAAATGTTGGTAAGGGGTCATTGGGGGGTGACAAGAAAGTACAACTACCTCAAGCCTTCCAAAGAACTTGATTGTTGTAGTGGAGAATATAATGACTTCAAAATATCAGGCTGAGAATCTAGTGAATTGTACTGATGCAAATAACCTGCAGGCTCCAAGAAACATGCAGAAAAGTATTAAGGGAAAAAAAATTGCAACAGATTCATATCATGTCCAATACATTAATTTATTTGTGCCTGGTAGAATTATAGATTTGGCAAGCTAAAAATAGCCTTAAGATTATCTGCATTCATGTAGAAGGGAAAAGTTCTTTTATATCCTCATAACATTACATAATAGCTATTGGAAAACATTTCATGTTACTAGATATTGGAAAACACATGGCATCTTCAAAATGGATGCCCCTATTTTGCATGACAAATTCAACTCAACTAAGTCTCAGTCCCAAGCAAGTTGGGCTTGGCCATTTTGCAAGACATACAACTTCTGGAAATCAAAATTTCAAAAGAGCAAATAATAAGTTTCAGAAGCAATCATTATCCATAAGAACAACCCATACAGTGTCAAAGCTATGGAGGAATGATGTCTATAGACTATGGATAGAGAATTTTCCAATGTTTCTCTGACAACTAACATACAAGATCAGAAAATTGTGAAAGCAATCTACTTGTACAGGTCCACTGCTACTTAAATGAGGTTAAAAAAAGTCACTTACTGCAAGATATGTAAATCAACTCACCAATATAGACGCTCATAAAGGATACAGCACATATTGCTTCAGCCAGCACAATAACCCTGCACATTTAGTGAGTAAGCTAAGAAATAGTCTATATTACACTGTTTGAAAAGGTAAATTTAAAGCAGCACCCTAGTTTTCATTCTTACCCTGCTAGAACACTTGGAAGGATGTTGATAATAAATGAAATATTATGATGAGGAAAAAGAGTTTCATGATGACAACACAACAATTGAGATGCATAGCATTAAACATCAGTAACATCCGTACCTCAGTAATGCTGAGATTGAAAGAAAGCTGATTTGGGGTTTCCATACTATGACAAGAAGCATTGCAGCAGTTCCTGCAATTTACCTAAACATTCAATAAAATGATAACAGTAATAATTTCAAAGGCATATAACTGATTTACATAAATTGGAAATTTGCATTTTCTATATGAAAATATAAAAGAGCAATGGTGAAAATCCAAATGTTGGACATATAATAACATACAGAAGAATTAGATGCACAACAGAAGATTAAAACCATATAGTACATGTGTGAGCTTGAAAGAGAGAGAGGTGAAGAAGAAATTAATAGCATGTACTTACCATATGCAGTAATGGCAAATGGTAACCGAACAATATGCTTCAACTTCTGGCTGAAACTATAATAACCCTACAAAACAAATGATCATGTAAGAGTTTCTACACCAGATAAAAGATTAATCAAGAAACCACATGAATGACATCCGAAAAGCACTAGAGTTATAAAGAGACATTAAAGCAGCAATTTCTTCACTCCATCTAAACGTGTGATATTTAAATTGGTGAAAGTTTCACATTCAATAAAAATCTGGGAAATATAATCTGAGCCTTGAATTCAAAACATAATTCCTACAAGTGCATGGAACTGGTTTTGGGAAGAATTAAGAAAGACTAATTACACTTATCACAAAACTTGTTAAATTAGCATTTTAATACTTTCTTTATGGGGTACCTGTAAACGAATTTTCTGGACTTGAGAAACAAAATATTGCTGGAAGATGCCTGAAAAAGTAAAATAAACTAATTATAATCTACCAGCTGAACATGTAACAATTAGAAAAGTTGTAGTAAAGCCAGACCTGTCACGATTAGAAGAGCAACATCGCAACTACAAAGCAATGAAGGAACCAATTTGTGATGAAACACAAAAGGAGCTACAGCACCCAAAACAGCATAACCTGCCTAAAATTGAATAACAATTATCAAATTTATGCAAAGAAAATGAAAATGGATAAAGAGTAATAAATGGAACTTGCCAGTAAAACACAATAAACAACAGCTCCGAAAACACTCCTGCGTTTCCGGTGACCACATAAAGGAGCCTCGTGCAGTATATCGAGGAAGCTACAATGGCAAAAAAAAAAAAAAAAAAAAGGGATTAAAATTAAGAGACGGAAATTGAAATTAATTTAGCAGAATCAAAATAAGGAGTATTCGAAGAATAATTGAAATTTTACAGAGCATTTTCTTCAGGAGATGTGGAGGGCGAATTACTATGTCTCTCTGTCGACATTTTTTCTTTTTCTGTGTTGATAATTTTTGACAGGTATTTAATTAGGGTTTAGATCATCGTTTCGTGTGGCATTTTCTGGTTAGTCTGATAATAATGGTTTTGGTTGCAGAGTCAGTCGTGTTAACAGAGCAACACTGGTTTGATTAGGAATGTTTTTGACTTGTTGGGAAGGGAGTGTTTGGTGATGAAAGTGGGCTCGAGATATGTGGAATTGGCCCATCCGTTTCTAGATGGGTTAAAAACAGTCCACTTTAGTTTTTTTTGGGGAACATTTTAACTTACTTCTTGATCCAAGTTCATATGGAATTAGCAATAGAGTCAATAATTAAGAATTTGTATTTTTAAATTATTTTATTTTTATTATAGTCAATAATAGAAATAATTATTCCTCAAACAACAGTTCGCATCAATTTTAACACAAAGATTAATAAAAAAAAAATTATTAGTTTACTCTTATTATGATCACTAATAACAACAATTATTCTGGATTAATTGTAAATATACTATTAGATATATTTGAAAATATAATAATAAATTTAACTTCCATTTCAAAAAAATAAATAAGCATCATTATTTATGGATAGAATGAGTAAAAAAAAAAACTAATAGGTTTTCAATGATAAACCAAGTGTCCCATTAAAAGATCCAAAAAGAGTTGAGAAACCAGGTTACCTATTTGTCCATTGCTTTTGATTTTGTAAGCAGTTGGATTATATACATAGAAAAATAATGCATTCTATACTTAAGGGTGCATTTGACGCTTTTAAAATTTTATTATTTTTTATAAACTAATTTTTTTAATTTGTTTCTGCGAAAAATATCAATTTATTTACCTGCTTTTAAAAAAAGAAAAAACAATTTTAAAAATAATATAAAAAATTTTGTTGAAAAGCTTTTTTTTTTTTTTTTTTTTTTTTGAAACTCAACCCAAACAGGCTTTATTCATTGTGAGACTTATCTGAAATTATAAAAAACTCCCACATAAATGTGAGAGAAAGTGCATGTATTTTGAGTGCACTGAATAATTTCTATGATTTTTGGAGGCTTGGCCCCTTTAAAATGTGAAAACTGCATTTCAGCAATTCCTAGGTATTACAAAGATGCAGGCTGGAGTCCCAGCTCCCAAGTGTAGCATTTCTGGTTCAATACATCGGACCAGCATAGAATAACATACCAAAAAAAAACCAGAGAATATAAAGCCCAAACATTGGAGCATTCCATATATTACATCGTTTAAATTCATATTCTACATGAGGTCTTTCTTGTGTTACATGATCGAAATTCAGGATCTTATTTTATACACCAAGCCAACACAATAATCATTTGATTTATAAACTTTCATCTAAGACAGATTCTAACTTGACTGAAACAAGAATCTTTTACCACAAATAACTCATCAAGATCGCACATTTCTTCACAGTTGTATTAAGCTACAACTGGGTATGATGCACAAGTTGAAACACCTACATTGAAATCATCAAAATCAGGATAAGCAAAACATAAATCCAAGGCAAGATTAAGGCTAAAAGGCACATGTGACAGAAAGAAAGTGTAATTTTCCTGAGATGACAACCAGGAGAATAGGTGAAATCTAATCCTCACAGGATTTCACCAAAAAATTCAAGTCAAAATATCATTCATATTACATGCAAGCAGATATAGTAAAATCAGGTATAGGTTGGAAACTTACCACACATGTTTTTCCCCATCTCCATCTTAAAATAGCCATTATCACCCCAATTTTCTCCCCAAGAGTTCTTAATTAGCCAGTAAGGGATGCCATCTTCAACTCCATACCCAACGGCAAGAACAGCATGGTTCACATCCTGCCATACAACTTGAACAATGTTAGAAAAGAACTGATGCATCAATGGAAGGATGAATGCACATTAGCACTCTTAAGAAAAATAACCAAGATATCAAATGGGATTAATGGATTACAAGCATTAATCTCAACATAGCTTGCCATGAAAAATATCTTGACTGGAATATCATATCTTGTGAATCATGTGACTTTGATTGGTACAATGTTGACGTATGTATGGCTCTTGAAGAGGAGCTTTGTTAAACTTGAAATGTGATTCTTTTTTTTTTCAGTTGTGTTCTATCTTATTCCCATCTGAATAAAATGTCATTTTGAATTTTTAAATCTTTAAAAAAAAAAAAAAGAATAAGAACTCACCATTGAAGTGCTGCCACAAGTATCACTCGTGTAAACTCCACTCTTGTAAAAGCGGAAACCAGACACTACCTGAAAAGCAACACTCACAGGACGAACCACGGCAACCGCATGCTTTAATTCATCTTCAGCACCCTGCATATGCATACCACATTAAGGAACCTTAAAAGACATTTATAAAGAATCCTAAAGTTTAACAGTTCAGCAGAGTAGCAAATTAAGCAAGATCCAAGTACGAGATCTATCAAGTGAAAATGAATCAGTTAAGAGATGAGATTGGAAGGTATCTAGCCTATTGGAGCAGCAAAAACAGGAATTTCAAGCTTCTAGTAGCACAATGGAGATGCCATGAATAGCTTGAACATTTAAGAATTAACAAAAAGGGTTGGTTGGGGGTGGGGGACTATAGAGAAAATGGGTATAATATTAGATCCCTAGGGATGAGCATTAGACTGCAAATTGCATCAGGTTTAAGCTGGTAAGCTAGGCCATGATTACATGCTGAAATAAGCATAACTAAAGCAGCCAACACAAACCCATTTGAAATTACAGCCACATTTGACTATGAGATATGCTTATTCCAACCTCACCCAATTCAGTGAGATTTTTTCCCAACATCAAGCACATGAATAAATTTTTAGGAGAATTAAGCAATGCAGCTTACCAGGGTAATGTTTACAGAATCTAGCACTTGGACGCCAACATTTTCTGATGTGAATTTGCAAGCACTATCCTTTCCAGTGTAAGGATATGCTTCCTCAGTTTCAAGACCACCATTGTATTTGATATATTCAAAGGCTTGTGATGGCAATCCACCACTGCAACCAAAGTTATTAAAAGCTCCAGCACAATCCACAAGCTGCTGCTCAGACAGAGAGATTCCCTTTCCAAAAGCCTGATGGTAGGCTGCTTCTAGAGCTCCAGTGGTGCTGCAATCAGCAATAGTAAAGGTTAGAAACTCATTAGCGAAGTTAAACAACATTTTGTTGGTAAGTTGTGTGTTTTTATCTTCGATTTGACTAACCTGAAAGTCCAGCAAGAACCACAATGGCCTTGATTTTTAACTGGGCTGACTATGCCTTGTTCCCTCCAGTCTTTCTATACGCACAGCACCAGAACACAAATATCAGACTACAGTTTTACAAAATCAGATTAATGCATGTCCCGGATCTATTAAAGATGTGATTTTTCTATGCATGATTAGGGAATTTGACCACCATTGTATTTAGTTAATAATTGATCTATAACCTCTTTAATTTAGTATTGTTGCTACTTGCTAATAACAATTTATCATAAAAAAGCCAGTATGGACAAAGGTGAAGTATCATATCACTTGAAACAACACTATTTTTAACTGTTCCAACATTATGACTTAATAGTTAATGGTGGGATGTAGCGGTGGAGACCATTGCCAGAGCATAATAAGTGAATATGATTGAAAGCATATTAGACATAATTGAAGTTTTGGTTCATATTAAATACTATTTGTAAAACTGGAACTTCTATCTAAAAAAACTAGTGAAAATTATCAGTTATCCAATTAAAGCACTTGAATAGGATACGCACTGTTTCAGGAAGAACAACATCAGTAAGCTTGTGATTGCCCTTTGTGGTGGCAGAGCAATTCTGAGAAGCTCCCAATCTATGCCTCTGGAACTCTTCCCAGGTCCAATCAGCAAAATCTGAGAAATCAAATTAACCAAAAACACGAAATAGCAGAGAGTCAATCGGGAAAGTAAGTATAGCAATCTGTACTACCGAACGGTCAAAGTTTCAATAAAATTTTGCAATCCTGCTCTTAGACCAAATTAAAACAATTTGATCTTACCATTGAGGGCAAGAGTGTAAGGCAAGCCCTTCTTATTAGTGGATCTAATCAAATCCAAATTCTCCGTAAAAATCGCAAATCTCAACTTAATCTCCTCTTCGGTCTCATACCTTTTCCCATACCTAAAAGTCAAAATAAATAAAAAAAACCATTAGAAACTGCACTTCCAATTTTGAAATCAATCTAATCATCGATCAAAATTCAAAAACCTGTGAGCAAAACGGGCGAAGGAAAGAGCACGGCGGGTCTGGCCGATGACTTTAACGACGGAGGCTTCAAAATCACGAAGACGGTCCGACACAAGTCTGATAGGGTTAGAGTCGTCGAAGCTTGATTGACCGGCAGCAGTGGCGGCGCAAAAGAGCAAGAGGAAGACTGAAGGCACCAAGGTAATGGAAGCACGAGCCATATCTGTCCCTAGTTGTGTGGAGTGTTGGGGTGTGAAAATAAGGAGGAGGGAATTTATAAAATTGGAAAATTTTGGTGGAGAATCTGTGACGTGTGGGCCTTCGATAGGTCAGTGCATGTGAAGATTCCAGAGTAACATACGTCTTGTATAGGTAAAATCGTAATTTAGTTATTACCAGTTTTTTTTTTTTTTTTGTCCAAATATTACCAGTAATTTAAGGCGTGTATTATACTACCAATTACGTACGCGGTGACGTGGCATTACTCGACACCATCGCTCGAGCAGAGAGTTAGTTTTAATGGTTATTTCTTGCTCGTCCAATCTTGTCGCAACTTTGTTGTGAATCATTCGAGTTTTAATTATACTCTACAGAGACAAAACTCATGCAGGGGACTGCCACTTTTGGAATGGTAAAATGATCTCAGCTAGTAAATTTGTTCACTCGGGGATTCGTCTGTCGAGACACAAATATTTGGAAATTTTATAGGATATTTTTCACGCGCATACACACAGTGGAAATAAAAATTAATAAATAATTTACATAAAAATTTTACGTGTTTTGATTTTTCAATAAATCTATATTCACGATTCACAGTAGATAATTCGCTATACTTCTTATAGTTACACAGTATAATTTTTGGACTGAGAAAATTATAAATCCTCTCTCACGCAACATCCAATAATCTAATAACACTTTCTCAAGTGAACAATAATTAAATAAATGTAAGATAATTTTTGGACGGACAAAATTGTCAAAACCCTCTTACAAATAGTTAGAAATATTTTTCTCTTATAAAAATATTTTTCACCATATCACACTTAATGAGATACACA
>CATKHJ010983357.1:0-24505 GCA_949750685.1 Vernicia montana
CATTTCATTGGTTGAATTAAATTTTATTTTAAATTATACAAAAATTTAAATAATTCAAATAATTTATTGATATATAAATTTTGAGTAATTTAAAAAAAATTTAATTTCTTTAAAATTTATTTTATTTAATAACGTCGAGTTCAACCTTGATATAGTCGAATTTGACCATAATAAGGTCGAATGCGACAATATTAAAGTCGAATTCGACTGTATCAAGGTTGAGTTCAATATTAATAAGGTTGAATTTGACTGTATTAAGTTTGAATTTAATGTTGAATTAAACATTATTAATGAGATTTCGACTAAATTCATAAAAATTTAATAACTTGTATAGTACTAATATTAATAAAATTTTATGGTTAAAATTCAAAAGAAAATTATTGAAAGTTTGAAACTACTTAATTTATTAAAAAAGTGGATATTCAAACTTATAATTATATATCAATATATATTATATAGCATAATAATAAAGTAATAATTTATATTATTCCAAAATAGATTAATAATTTGATTTTTAATTTATATGTTATTATTGTTGAATGTTATTAAAGTTGATCTAAATTTTATTAAAATTCAACTCAAAATTATTAAGAGAGAACTTAACTTTATTAAAGTCGAATTCTACTTTATTAAGGTTGAATCCAACCTTATTAAAATTCAAATCAACCTTAATAACAATGAATAATAATAACATATAATTTAAAAAATAAATTATTAATCCATTTTGGAGTAATCTAAATTATTACTTTATTATTATGTGATATGATATATATTGATATATAATTATAAGTTTGAATATTTATTTTTTCAATAAATTAATTAGTTTTGATATTTAATTTATTTTATTTTTTAAAATAATTAATAATTAGTTTAATAATGGGTTATATGATATATATTTAAACAAATTATATATCATATAGTAAAGAAATAATTTATATTATTCCAAAATAGATTTTTTGCCAAGTATTCCAAAATAGATTAATAATTTGTTTTTTTAAATTATATGTTATTATTATTCTATGTTATTAAAGTTGAACTGAATTTTAATAAAGTCAAATTCGTCCTCAATATAGTAGAATTCGACCTTATTAAAATAGAATTCGATACCTTGATAAAATTGAGTTATCTCTTAATAATTTTGAGTTCAACTTTAATAAAATTTAAATCAACCATAATAACATTGAACAATAATAACATATAATTTAAAAATCAAATTATTAATCCATTTTAAAATAATATAACCGTTTTGATTGAAGATGACTACCATTTTGATTAAACAAAAGGTCATTGTGTGTATTGCTGGAATTGATAATTCAAATAGTATTAAGTCTTCAATATTATGTAATTCCTCTTAAAAAATTTTGAAGAAATCATCATATTTAACAAGAATGATATTTGATAATATTTATACATTCATTATACACTTTCCGTTTGATTTCCCAAAGGGATTTGCTTGATTTCATTGGTTGAATTAAATTTTGTTTTAAATTATACAAATTTTTAAAGGGTAAAGTATGATTTAGTCCCTGAAATTTAGTTAAATTAATGATTTCGTCCCAGCAGTTTGAAAAAATCACTCTTTAATCCCTGAGTTTTCATTCTGTTATATTATATAGTCCTTCCGTCTACTTTTTTCCATATTTCCATCAAAAAAATAATAATAAAAAAAGAAAATAATTTTATAATAACTAAAATACCCTCCCTCCACCATGTTCATTACCAACTTAAAATCTACTTATCAGAAAAAATGAAGAACAAAAATAAAACAATGACACAAATGACAACTAATTTAAATTTACCAAATTTTACAAAATCAAACAACTTTATCACCAAATTCTAAAAATTAACATTAAATAAAGAAAAAAAAATTTCCTTTCATTTTGACCCGACATCTTCTTTTTCCTCTAGAGTAACTCAACAAAAGAAACTCGGTCAGACCAATTGTGTGGTGACGAAGGTTGGTGGTTTCCATGGTAAATCAGGAATTTCAGCTCATTAGAATCATCATCAATGGCTACAATGGAGAAAAAAGAAGGTTTTGAAGATTGTAAACATCAAAAGTCAAAAAGAAAGGGAAGGAAATTAATGGCTCAATATCACCTGGACTCTTACAGCCTGTTTGGATGGATGGAAGAGGAGGGTAATTAATGGAACGGTAATGAAGGGTAAAGAGAGGAAAGGGGGGGCGGGGGGGGTTGTTGGGGGAAGGGTAAATATTAACTTTCCCCTTGTTTGGGAAAGGAGTGGAGGAGGAATGATAATTAATGAAATGGTAAGTAATAAAAATATCCTTATAATTTAGCTTTACCCTCCTCTACACCCCAAATTGGGGTGTAGGAAAAATGGGCATTTGAGGAGTAGGGAAGAGTAAGGTTTACCCTTCCCTACCCTTCCTTACCCCTTTATTTTTTTCTTCCCCTCCTTCCCAAACAAGAGTAACTTTGTACCTTTCCATTAATTACCCTCCCTTCCCCTCCTCTTCCATCCATCCAAACAGGCTGTTAAGATCTGAGATCACAAAGGCTCTTATGCAAAAAATCTAGGTAATTAATGTTGCTTTGAGAACTGTCCCTTTAAGAATATTTGGAACCTCAAATCCAGTTCTAACTTCCGTTGTTCGATACTTAATCCATGACTACTCTGAATATGTGTCTGGCAATTTGGTTTCAAGGCTTGGCGCGAAGCTCATTTGCTTTTGATCTCCACTCGTTTTTGTTTTATACATAAAGAGCTTTTGATCAATTTTTTTCTTGAGCGGCGAGTTCATCAATAATCATTGCTAACAAGTCAACAACCCAGGGAACCAAATAAATGAACCTGTTATATGGATTATTTTATTCATTTACGTTTCTTTGGCTTTCTGAACTGCTATTTTATTCATTTTGGGTTGATCTAAAGCTATTTTCTTTGAATTTCTTTGGTTTTTCATATATTTATTGGGATATATTAGATTTTTGAAAAAGTACAAAAGTTGGTGCATCGTTGCTGGGATTGTTTACTGGTATTAATTGCATATATATATTTGGATGGATGTGTTATGATTTGCTGAAATTTCATGTCTTATTGATTCTTTAGGTAAAAAAAACTGATTCTTTAGGTAGATCTTGGTGAAAGAGGGAGAGTGTATGTGGTGAAAGAGATGGTTAAAATATGAAAATTTAATTGTAAATAAAGGGTATTTTAGAATTTTCATAAAATTTTAATGGAAAAAATAACAGAAGGACTATATTGTGTAACGTAATGAAATTTCAGGAATTAAAGAGTAACTTTTCAAATTGCAAGGACGAAGTTATTAATTTAGCTAAATTTCAGGGACTAAATCGTAAATTATCCAAATTTAAATAATTTATCGATATATAAATTTTGAGTAATTTAAAAAAATTACGTCGATTGAATTCGACTATAATAAGGTCTATTTTGACTTTAATACAGTCGAATTTGACCATAATAAGGTCGAAGTCGACTGTATTAAGGTCGAATTTGACTGTATCAAGGTTGAGTTCGATATTAATAAGGTAAAATTCGACTGTATTAAGTTTGAATTCAATGTTGAATTAAACATTATTAATGAGATTTCGACTAAATTCATAAAAATTTAATAACTTGTATAGTACTAATATTAATAAAATTTTATGGTTAAATTTCAAAAGAAAATTATTGAAAGTTTGAAACTACTTATTTTATTGAAAAAGTGGATACTCAAATGTCATAAACAGTTGTCAGTTTGAACTTCATCTCTTGTTAGGACACTGAATATAGCTTCTACCTCCTCATTTTGTAAAGAATTGTTTAAGTAAATTTTTTTTCCATTCTCCCATGCTATTAATCAAATATGAAGTTGTGTGGTGAAAACAAAATAAAAATGTGGTCTAGTTGAGTTTATCTTCTTTACTGCAACTGCAATTAACAAATAAATTAACCTAACAAAAATCAATTAATAAATAACAATAATAAAATCGAAAAAATGAAGGAATGAGTGATGAAGGACGATTACATTGAAGCGGCATCCACCGAATGAGCAAAACATTGAAATGGCATTCGCCGACACGATAGAAAAGTGAGATAGAGAACAAAGCTTGATTTGGTTTTTGGGGATTATGAAATGAATTTTTAATTGAAAGCTAGATTTGAAGAAAGAAAAAGAAAAAAAAAAAAAAAAAGAAGAAGAATAGACCGATATTTATCAATGAATATAAAATTCCTATATTCCAATTGTTTGATAATTGTGAGAGATTGATAATGAAAATTATTATAAAAAAAAGAAGAAGAAAGTAAAAATCTGAAAATTTCAGTGTACGGTATACCAAAATATTATTAAAAAAAAGTACAAATGCACGATACACCTACCAATACACAATGGACCGGGTGTACCTCATAAGCCCTCTTATTATCATCGATGAGACATAAACTTAAAAAACTTCCAAATCTAACAGAGGAGTTTGACTTAGAAAAATGAAGGAATAGAGCAAGTTCTTCGCGTGAAAGAAGGGGTTGGATAGGGGCGAAACTAGAAAATCAAGAAATGGAGGGCGAAATTTTTTTTTTTAAAATCAAACTCATAACTATATAAATTAATATAGTGCTATATTTAATTTTCATTAATCATTAATATATTAATTATGCATATATAATGCACAAATATATATAAAAAAAAATCCAATTTAATATTCAATATTTTTCTAATGAGTGTATAAAAATCATAAATTTTAAATATTTTTCAATAATTGAAAGAGGGGACTATTTCTTTTTTTAATAGGGGGCTATTTCTTTTTTTGAAGGGGGCAATATATATATATATATATAGTACAAGTAAATTTTATTTTTAGGTGCCCCCAACCCCTAATTAAAGGGAGGGGAAGGGAGAGGAGGGAATGAGAGAGAGAAAATTTCAACTTATTTTGTTTGGTAAATTAAAATTTGATTAATAAAGGGAATGGAGGAAAAATAGTATTATTTTGTTTGGATGGAAGGGAATGGACGGAATTATAATTGTAAAAAGACAAAAAAGTACGAAATAAATAATAAAAATAACACCTATAAGTTTTTAATAAGAATAAAATCTATTAATCATGTTAAATTTTTGAAAATATTTTTCAAATAATAAAAACTTGAGATCACTATTAATAATTTTGAAATAGAATTAGATATATTGAAATGAATTCATTAAAAAAGAAAGATAATATTTTCCAACTAATATTATTAAAATATTCAAACATAAAGAATATATATAGGATAATATTAACGTAAAAAATATATAAAAACTTATATGGAATACTGTTAAATTAATAAGGGTAAAAAACATTATACAAATAAATTATAATCTCCCACCAGGAGTTGAAATTTTTTACATTCCAATTGAAAGTGTAACCAATTTTAACTTATATAAGAAGAATAGGCTGAATTGCTCCCTTCCCCTTCCTTCCCTTTAAAAAAAAATTAGATGTAAAAAAAAATATATACTGATTCTTCCTTCATTCTACTCTCTTTCCCTTAAATTCACCCTCATCAATTCATCTATGCATAGTATAAAATAACTTTTTCTCCCCTCCTTTGTCCTATTGGCATGCATAGTGTAAAGTTGTTCCGCCCACGGGGTTGGAGACGAAAGCTTTGCCAATAACTCAAAATCACTGCTTAATTCTTCACTTTCCTACTTTCAATCTCTCTCTGTTTTTTACTCTGTTATGTTGATCTCACTTAAGGGTTGTTCAATTTCATCACTGATTTTCTGGCATAGTATAAAATAACTTCCTTTTCTCTCCTTGTCCTATTGCCATGCATAGTGTAAGGTTGTTCCGCCCACGGGGTTGGAGACGAAAGCTATGCCAATAACTCAAAATTACTGCTTAATTCTTCACTTTCCTACTTCCAATCTCTCTCTGTTTTTTACTCTGTTATGTTGATCTCACTCAAGGGTTGTTCAATTTCATCACTGATTTTCTGGGTAGTAGATGATGGGTATTTTTAATGGCTTCAATGAGTTCCTTGCTGGGTTTGTGGCAACTTGTGGTTGTGATTGTAGTTTTGATTGATAATCAAGCTTTTGATGTAAGTGAGTGAGTCTTTTGATATATAGCCTAATCAGTTCTCTTCCAAAATTTCCCTTGTCAATATTGCAAATGCACCACAGCAAAATCTCTCAACTCTAGCTAATGATGGGTTTCAATCTCCTTTTCTTGAAGCTTTTTGGCCCTTTCTTCTTTCTCTTCTTTTTGTAATCTCTGACCTTCCTTTCCCTTCTCATGGAATTTCAATCCAACCCAAAACTAATTTCCCAAAACAACTCACCCGACCCGAATCCAAATATTACCAAGTGCTTTATATCAAGAACACACCACCACAATTCTGAAGAAAAAGAAAGCAACAAATGGTGAATAAGAAGAGAAAGAAACAAATCAAGAATTTCAAAATTAGGCCTTTCTCTGTCATAATCTCTATAACACATCCATGGCTTCAATCCCAACAAATGAATTGCATAAATATCATTTGGGATATGATGATTTTTGTTATCTCTTTGATTCTTGAATATCTTAAGATGATTAAGCTTCGAAGGCAATCGTTGCCACCATGTAAATGCTTCATTTCCAGATGCTGATAATTGAGGATAAATAAAAAATTTGTCCATGTTTTTAAGAAAAACAATTATCTACATCTATAAAAATAATTTTGTCATAATCTGTTAATTGCCAAATTCTAAGTTTACTATAGTTCCACTCATTAAATGAATCTTTTCTAGCAAAGGGGCTTCTGATGGGTTTTATTAACCTGGTTTTCCAGCCGGCAGCTCTTAAACCTTGGAGAGATTTTGGAGTTATTGATAAGTCGTGGAGTAGGACTAGGTCTTTTGTTGAGTTTGTTTGAAATATAGCTAATAATTGAATAAAAGGAAATATAAAACCTATATGAGTTTGATATGTTCTGTTTCTTTCTTTAATGCATGATGATAAATCTGATCTTTCCCTTTTTGATTTCTAAAATATTACTCTGATTAATTTCTTTGGTTTTTATGAATTTGGTTTATTTGTTTGAATGTGTGATTTTTTTTTTTTTTTTTTTTTTTTTTTTTTTTTTGCCAAGGAATGTGTGATTTCATAGAATATTTACTAGAGTTAATGAATTATGGTCCAAGTATCACGAGATCTAAAGCAAAATTTAGAGAAAGAAACCATGCTTAGGAATAGGTAAGAGTGACTTGGCAAAAAAAAAAAAAAAAAGAATAGGTAAGAGTGAGGTTCTCGAGCGGAGAGAGAAATCTAACAAATTTTTTTTGGTCGAAACTAAATATTCCATTACTTGATAAAATAAAATAATATAAAATTATAACACCTTCTCAAAATTAATATATAACAAATTAATAATATAAATTGATTCAAAAAAAAAAAAATTAATAATATAAATAATAATAGCAATAATTTCTGCTTAAAAGATTGAATCATGCTTTGGAGAAAATAATAATCACTTTTTGATTCTTCTGAATGTCTTTATGCGAATTCGATTTGGATACCAATAAATATACACTGTAAATAGAATAAAAAAATAAAAAAAAAATCCACCATAAAGGGATAGAAAAAAAAAATCAAAAAAAAATAAACATAAAAAAAAAATCATATTTTTTCAAAATAAGAACAAATCTGAATATTATCAAATAATAAAATTAAGTAGAATGAAAAATAAAAAAAAAAAATATCGATTCATCGTCTTAAAAATAATCAATGGTGGCCCGAGAAAAAAAATTTTCTAGAGAGAAATCAAAGAAATTTGAAAAAAAATAGTTGATAATATTAAAAAAAAAAAATCGTATATAAGAAAATTGAATTTAACTAGGAATAGAAATTTTATGTAATCTATGGCATTGGGCATTCAAACTTAGTTTTACTTGAAAATGAATTGGTGATAAAATTATAAAAATTTAAATTAATTAATACAGAGATAGTGGAATAATTTAAATTAATCATATCAAGTAATTGAATCATAAATAAAAGACAAATAATAATAATAACAAACTGTGTAGTATCTACTCGGAGAATACATATATCATTGGAGGAAGAGTATTAGGTCATTCATTAATGTGAATGTATGCAGTGGAGGGAAGGTTCAAGTTCAAGGTTGGCTGCCTAGTGAAGGTACCTAAATCTCATATTTTTTGTTAATTCATACAATCTCTGGGTTAGAGAAGAGATGCTGGAGTTAAGGTTTAGTGATTTTGAATACTTGTGAAAGACAAGACAAGGATTAACTTGAGGGGATATAATGATATGGATATCAAAAATCCTAGCCAATTTATTATCTCTTTTAATACATAAAATATTATGGAATTAATGAAATATAATAGTTATCCCATATGTGAAATAATTATTTCAACATTTAACTATTCCATATGGAATTATTTCAATTTAAATTCAAATTTAGATGTATAAAATAAAATAGCAAATTTATAATCTCAAGTTTTGATTGAAATTATATGTAATAAATATTTTTAAATTTTTTAGTGCGAAGAATATTAACTTATATTCCATTCTGCAAATTAAATGAACCCAAATATTAGCAGCACCATTGACAAGTAATTTTTCAATTGTATATCTGATTAAATCTCTAGCAAAATTAGGCGGACTCTGAAGTTGGTGTCATGGCAGGCATCAAGAAAACAGCAACAATAATCTATTAATTGCCCCCCTAGAATATAGCTATTTTTATGCGTTTAGCTATTTTTATGCGTTTAGGCCCCTTTTTCTTCTTCACCACCAACAGCCCACAGATAGCACCAAGCACACAGTCCCTGAAAAAGGAATTTACTCGACCATGAAATTGTTTTACATTGTAGAATTTTTGCATACAATTTTTTTTTTCCAGTTATTGACATTTTAATGTAATAATGAAAAAGTGAAGAAAATCATTTTCTGTCAAATATATGGATGGATGAAGATCCAGAGCATATAATATACATGAATATGCACATCTCAAGCATTGAAGAGTTTTCTAAAAGGCCCATCCTTTCTGTCCTTGGCAGCTTCAGTTAGAGCAAGGAACCTCTTGAAACCTGTCGTTGCAGCTCCTCGTCCCAGTGCAGCTGCTCTGGTAAGCACATCTTCTCGGGAAGCAATAAATCCAACTGATGTATTTGTAATTGCAGGCGATGGAGCAGTTGGAGCTGCAGGTACAACTGATGGTGGAATAGAAGGTTGTGTAATTGCTGGCCCATGTTTGTTGAAGTCATCCAGTATGCTCTGCTGATCAGCTTTTTTAAGACCCTGAACATGCCCCCACAATTAGAAAATCAGAAATGTTTAAATATATAAATTTTTCATATGTCCAGCTTATAAATAATTTTTTTTTTTTCATAAAACCTAAAATTGAAATTCACATAGCATTTGAACCTGTATGATTATTATTCAGGTAATTTGGTACTACTGCACAATAATGATTTTAAAAGAATTACCGCTCTAAATGTTGAACAGGCAAATATATTCAAAATAGGTTAAGTAATCAGTCTACAGAAATGCCTCTCCATGATAAGTCATGCATTTACACTGGATATCTCCAGCATTATTGTCTCATTAGGCCATAAATGGCAATAATTATCTGTAATCCATACAATTTCATTCGACAATACATTCAAAACAACATATTTAAGGATATGCATTGTGATAAACTCATTTTGCCACTGGTATCAAGAACTTCGACACATCCACAAGAATGTGAATTCACAAGAAGGATTCAATTAAATTTCTTTTAGCAATCATATTTTACCATAGGTAATTGGTTTCTCTATAATGCCAACAAAAATTGGTAAACAGCTGCATTAAATACATTGCTTAGCGAAGCAACCCATAACCTATCCATCCAACTTGTGCATCCAGCCTCTACAAAACCTAGCTGAGTATGCCCAATGTATGTTTGATATAGATGATGAAGGGTGATACAATTCATGCATGTTTGAAACAAGTGAAAGGGGAAGAAAGGGTGGTAAAGCCAGAAGGCAAAGAAGTTGACAAACTTGGAACAATTTCTCCAATCCACATCGTTCATCTCTTATCAAGATTTAAATAATTGTAATAATTAACTTTTATGTGTTACCTTTATCATCAATATAAGTTGCTCAAAATGCAAACAATTAATCGACTTGATAATTGGCTAAAGTATGATAATTGTAATTTGCAAGTATTAATTGATCGTAAAAATGCAGCGTATCCAAATAGGACATCCTTTATGGGATATAAGTGATACTTGATTATCTAGTATAGAGCCAAGCAGCCAGTAAGAAGCCTTAGAAAAAGCAAGTTCTAGTACTCAATTTTAGAATCATGACCTAGATTTCACACAAGGCTTATTTAACCATTATAGAGCACTTTCTGGTCATTTTATAGTCTAATATGCATGTTCATCCAAAAAACCAACTGCTGATCCAGTATTTTTTATAACTTTATCATTCAAGCGCATTTTCGTAACTTAGAACTTTGCTGGAATGGGCGAGCCATGATATATTGCATCTTATTTAAATCTGTTACTCTAATTTTATTTATAGCCTAACAGTAACTTAGTATTAACCTTTTTAGTTTTACATTTAGAACAAGCGATATTTATATTTTTTTTAGTCTGTTACAAACAGAAAGCAGTTGGCTATGCTGTAAAAGTTAAGTCTTAAAACAGCAGTGAATACTAAGAGGGTTGGATTTTTGTTGTTTTGCTCCTAAATGCAAAACTAACAGAAAGTAACTTGTTAGAAAATAAGTCTCAAAATGAGGAAAAGAAAAAGAGTACAAGCAACAACCTTAAGCTCCAGAATACGCTGAAACTCCATTGGAGTTCCCTCTGGTAGCAATGCCCTATATGTATCTGCCACAGAATCAACTGGGGAGAGTATAACCTGTAAAAAAAAAATTTACTTTGACTCATAAAAAAGAAAACCTGTAATAAGAAAGACAACAAAAGTCTAAAAATAACACGATCAAAACCTTCAGAAGTGCTTCAGCTTTACTCATTTCACGGCTCACAAACTTTGAATAGCTTGCAGCACTTGATGTCTGTTTCAGCAAAATATACTAAACTGGTTAAAAAGACTACTTCAGGTAGTAACAAGAAATCAAAAAGAGACCACATTTCATAAAGTGTAGAAAATAGTTATCTAATAACTGAAACTTGCTCTTGAAATTGTTTGCTGCTGGATAAGATTAGCTTGGCTTTCCTTGCCTCTCCAAAACAAAATACTTTTTCACAAAGTCATCAACAATGATTAATTGTAAGACCCCAGCTTTGAATCCCATATCAGGCAGGAGGAATTTTAAATAGCCCAAGCCCAACTACTAAGCTAATTTCGGAGGCAGATGGCCTTAGGCTGTAAATTAACCCATAAATCACAATTTGAATACAATTCTGACCAATAAAGTCACATCAGGTTTGTTTTCTGTCATTCCATTTAATGTAAAGGCTGTATATAAGAACACACTATCAATTCTTCACTGCATCAGTACATCCTCTCTAATTCAGGCAGTCCGATCTTGTTGCAGTACATTTAATTAATTAAATACTCTTAATAATAAATACTGAAGCTGAGAACAAGGAAATGAAAGGAGGGATGAAAGTTTCAAAGAGATTCCATCTTTCACCTCTTCAGATGGAGGAGAAAATGAGGTGAAAATAGATGGATAGGCCAAACAAAATTTCCATCCCAAATTCTGGGGGAGGTGATTATAAATCTATCCTTACCACAAACTTTCTCATTAAAATGAGAAGGTAAAATATAATTTGACCATCAAAAACCTTTTTTTTTGCCTCCATTTTCTTTATGTCCAAACATGAGGAATGAACCTGATCAACTCTCCCCACTTTGTCCACCCTGCTCCCCTTTTTTTGACAAATTTTGCTCCCTAAACACACTCTTAGTTTTACAAATTAAAAGACATTCTAAAACTGGTTTTGTTTAGTGCATCTCTAATTTTTCACACATTCATTCATTCTAATCATGTCTTTTTTTGCTTGCCAAAACCCCACCCAAGTCTCAACAATAGCGTGCCTCATGAAGCAACAAGTCAGGTTTCAGGTTTGAATCATACTGCCAATCTCTTTGTTGGATAGAGAATAGCCATATATAACTACCTCATAGCTCATGCACGTGGAATGGAGGACTAGGCATGCAAAGAAGTTAATGGTGCTGCACAATGTATAACTGGTTTTGTATGTTGGTGGTGGGTGGACCTAATAAGTTTAGATCATGCTACTCTAATTTTTGATAAATGTTAGAATGTACTCCAACTTCCAAAATTTCTCTACACCAAACATGTAACAACATGGCATGCTAACAATGGTCAATCAGTTTATGAAAGCAGATGATACCTTTGGCCAACCTATTAACCAAGTAATACTCAACTGAACCTTAGGTGAGGTTTGGTAAAACTAAAAATGAAGTACTAAAAATTGAGGTGCTGAATAATATAAGTGAATATTTAAAAATCTAATCATTTATTATATCCAGTACAAATTTTAAATTGAAAATTTTGACTTATTATTTTAAGTAAATTGTAGTTTAATTGAGACTTTTAAGTGATGTGTTACCAAATAACTCAGTGTTTGTTTGGCATTGCGAATATATTATTTTTGTCAAACTACTTTTACTTTATTTAGAGCTTAGCAAACTATGGTTTAAAAAAAGCTATATTTTTTAGCTTTTTTTGTCAACCCATGGTTTACAAAAAACAATTAAAGAAAATTTTCAAAAGTAGCACTAACTCAATCCAAAACCGACCCTTAAAGTCAATAAGTACTAAAACTTTTAATTTTAAGTATTGAATAGTGTTATCAAACGCCATCTTAGTTCCAATCCAACTGGATCGGTTAGGGCTGTCTACAGAAAGATCTACGGCTGCTAAGTCCTTTCATTATCTTAGAACTTATATTTGCCCCTCCCTTTCTTATCTCCTACCACTTTGATGTGTTCAACCTTCTATACTGATACATAAGTCCACACCATCTCAACCATCAAGACATTGAAGTGGTATTTAATGCTAAGAAACTAAGTGTGAGGCCCAACTAAATGCTTTGCCGAACCATGCAACAAGTTCAAAAAAGTTCAGCTTCATTTCAACTCAGATGCAATAATAAAGGAGTAAATTCCATTCCATAATATTTGATCATACTTAAATGTACAGGTATTTGTGAGCATTGACTCACCTGACGACCAAGGGAAGGAATCTCCAGAAGAATTGTTTTTACAGCTTGAGTATCTAAAAGCATCTGCAATAACATCATGTCAATTGTTATCTCCGAGTTACATGAAATAATCACAAACAATGGTTCCCAGGGAGAATATACGAAAAGCTGCTATTTTCGAAAGCATATTGATTAATGGTTGCTTTCATCAATGCAAATAGTTGTTCTTTTCAAACTCAACAAAGCATATCAAGTTTTCAACTCCATGAGTTCAAGTCTCAATGTTTTTAGATGTAAATATTAATATTGTAGTTTTGATACTTGGGGTACATCAACAGAGAAGCAACCATCTCATGAAATGACATTTTTATGTGGATATCACCACCTCATTAAATGAAAGAATTCATGAGAGAGTTGTTAAATAGTTATTAAGTTTTCAACATTCTTTTTAATCCAAGATAGAAAAGGAAAATAGCTAGCCAAATAAACAAATCGCAGGCTAGCAGCTTTGAAATAATAAATAATACAAAATTTTCCTTATAATTTACATGCTTGAAACTGATTTCTAATTTAGATGCATAAACAAACAAAAATATCAAGATTTCAATATTTTCAATTACAAATGAATAAATTTTGCTTTGAGCATGAGGCTTGAATAGAAACAAGGAAAAGCTCATGACATTACATCATGTGACTCCTGACCAATTCATGTGGTCATACCTTGATGCAAGATTAAACAATCCTAGGATGTGAAATTTAAAGGAGAACAATACAGATCTATTTCTCAGTAAGTGATCCAAACAGACCTTAGCCATTCATTTTATTGATCATTCAATCTTAATTTAAGCTAAACACAATTTTTCAACAAAGAACAGAAGGAAAAAAAAAATGGATGTGTCCCTACTTGTTGGGCTCCAGTTTCAGATATGTGCTTGCATTTGAAAATGTTGGCATAAAATCGTGGACCAAGAGATGATGCCAGCTGCACAAGGTGAGAAATAACCACAATAAGAAATATGCTCTTAAAGCATTCAAACCAGTTTGGCTCCAATTCCGGAAAGTTTAATGCAAGCAGAGAAAATATGTAAAGGATGTTGATCCTGAAATAATGATGGCAAATATACATTTATATATATTATTAAAATCAATCTATTGAGATAGATAAAGGAAAGGAATAAATAACAAGTTAGTTCAGCAACTTTTTAGGATCAAGGTCTATGTGTGGAAGCAAGTAAAATCATCTAGATAATCTTTTTCCCCTCAACCACCCCTTCCCACCCCCGGGCTAAGAGTGTCTTCATAATCACCTTGTCCAAAAAGTATTGGAAGTGAACTGGAGATAGAAGGCTTCCAAGTACAGGAATGCTACTTGTAAGGATCATATTTATGCCATTGACATACCTGTAAGAAGATGGTTGTAGTTACATTTTGTAATTTGCATCAAGCCCTAGCATCCATGACTAGGATCTCAAAAAAAATGAATCTTACTCTGATTGATCACCAACACTTTCAAGTGTACCCCATGGAACACGCGTCATTGCAGCCATTTCTGAATCAAATTTAGTTTCCAGGCCATGCACTAGGGTCATTAATGCTTCAGTAATAAGCCCTGAAAATTCCTCCTGCACAATTGCATGACTCGTGAAGATATAAACATAAGATTGCTATGGCATTCATCCATGATAAAAAGGTACCTCAACTGCCGACATATCCACCCCTGCTGCTAATTGAGGATCAATTATTTTGGATACACTTTCAGCAAGTTCACCTGACTGTCAAAAAATTGAACCAAGTTATAAAATATTGTATGCAAGTGTATTAATGTTAGCCAGGATGTTTATCCAAAAGTGTATGGCTAACTTAATGATCATGTCTCACCTGCCACTGCCTTATTTAGAGCTCTGCTTCTCACAATACATTTCATCATCAATAAAATAAAAGACTTGTTCCACAAAGATTAAAAAAAAAAAGCATGGTGAAACATAAAAACCAAATTGCCACATATCTAGTTATTGCAATTCTATTAAATGTAAAAAAAAAAAAATCAGAGTTAACCATCTCTCCTGTCATTCTACTTAAAAATGGTAATCAATTCTGCTGTAAAAATATGTGAAGTTTTGAAATACTTTGTAATTAAACTTTTCCTCAAACTCTTGACAAATATGGCTGCAAACACCATAGATAAGGAATTATCAAGACCATATTTCTTTCAGAAATTCAAATATGGCCACACAAATCTGATCTCTTTAAAATTACTGCAAACAACTTGACAAAGGCAATAGCCTAATATATACACAAATCAAGAAAGTATTAAATAATTACAGAAAAATGTCATGAAAAAAGAAACCAACTGACCGTTTTTCGGCAGTATTCAGCCGAATTGACAATATAGCAAATCACCCTTTCATCTCTGTCAGACATCTGCTCAAAATCACCACATGATTAAATAAAATTAGCAGTCAGCATAAACCTAGTTCATTTTTCAAGTCAAATAAAATATGACACGTATGCTTATACCTTTATTTGTCCATCCATGCCTGTGGCAGCTGCAACAATCCCCACACCACCCTTTGGTAGTCTCGCCTTAATCTTGGCAACATATGCTTTGAGAATTCTATCAAATACCTAATAACAGAAAAAGGCATAGAGTAAGACTCTGAACATAGGTTATACACCTGTAGCACTGAGGAAAGCTAATCAGCTTCAAGGTCAATTGACCACATCACATTACATTGTCATGTATTTGAAATCGAATTTTCCATATAGCGCCAATACCTAAAAACAAACAACAATTTCCATCCCTAATTTATGTACCTGGTGTTTCCCTAGTCCAACAATAAGCACTAATATGCATTATGTTGAAAAGACATTCAGGTTTTTCAGGGTAAGTCTGATAAAAGATCAAGGTAATGAGAGAATGCCACAGTAAGGAATTCCAACCAAAAACAAATATTAAAAAATATTCTCTGAAAGTTGTACCTTAAACAAATTAAATAATGTCTGGCTCTTTGTCAGGGCACTGCACCGCTTTAAGCTCCTCTTGATTATAAGAAACAACTAAAAACACAAAAGAAAACATTGTCATTCCAATGACTAAATTACAACAATTCTGAATTTCTGATATGATATAAAGGACCCAGCCTGGCTTCAATGGCATATTCTCAAGCAGACATGTAAAAAAGTGCAGGTTTTTGTACTGAGATGATTATCTAACACCCAAAAAGGGAGAGAGAGATAGAAAGTGAAAACATACACACAATGGAGACAAATAATACAATAAAATAAAATAAAACAGACACTGAAGTATAGGAAGATATCCAGAATACCCTCTCAAGACCATGGTTGGTTCCTTCTTAACCATGACCTAAAGGTGCAAATTTCTGAATACAACACATGGATGAATCTAATACAAATGGGTAGGCTGGAATGTTAACAGTTTATAAAAAATTTAAATAAAAAACAATTCCTTTTACAAAAGCAATGAATAAGGAGAAAAAAATTTTAAATAGCATCACTTGGCCATTCAATGATATTCCTAAAATGTTGTTTTTTTTTTCTCTAAACCTATTTATTATTACAATCCATATAAAGAACAATTTCAGTGGCCAACGCAACAAGATATTCCATCTGCAATTTGAAAACTCCAATTAGAAAATAAAATGATATACACTGCACTGAGCTTTTAAAATCCAATTTTTTGACCAACTATAATAGTAGAAAATAAAATTTTATATCAGGAAAATGACATCTAACAGATAAAAAAAAAGATAACAACTGCAAAGTGTAGCATACTATTTGGCCCATATCTTTGCTCTCAACAGTTGTGCATATTATCAACACCAGGATAACTACATAATGGAGTAAGGATGGAGAGGGAACATCTCCAAATACATTCAGTTAGTTTCAGAGTATAGTTGGATGTATAGGTGAGCAGATCCCACAAATAGAATTATCACTATTTTCAAATACAAAGAAGAGAAATAAAAGTTCAAGTCCTTCAGAAACAAAAGTCGTCATGTATATAAAGAATGCCTGAGACACTTTCCATATTTGCAGCAATGAAGCAGAGTAGCCTATTGGGATTGGCTTGATTGGCACACTTGGGAGTCAATTTCAGGTGGGGATATGGGACCCTTTGCCCCAAAACCTAATGATGATGATGATGGTGTTGATGCAAAATAAGCTGCACACCCATTTCTTACCTGCATGCTACTGGATAAAACATTATTCTGACTGCCCTCCTCGATATCCCATGTTTCCTCCTATAGAAAAGAAATTGCATTTCATGGAAGTTGGAACAATAAGTACAATATAAAATACACTTGTTGAGGATTCATAGACACTTACTACCTGAACAAGTTTGTCCAGATTCTCCATCAGGGTCTTCTGTTCTAGTTCTACATAAATTGTCAAATGAGGCTCAAAGCAAGACGAAATAATTCCACGGAAGTTGAACTGCAAAACCATCAAGCTCAGATAATTACTAACCAATATTAGGTCTATAAACAACGAGCCTGAAACAAGATAAAATCCATTATCAAATTCAAAATCAATTAAAAAGACTACAAGAACTCTCTAGTGTGTGTGTGTGTGTGTGTTGCATAAATTCCAATTACCATGTGTGTATCCAGGCATGAAGAATCATTGTCATTCGACTGGAGCAGAATAAAAAGTCAATCTACTAAGTTTTTATGCCATGAAACAAGGACTTGGAAATTATTATCAACTCCAATTTCAGTTTACGCAAGTGGAAGATTACCAAATCAGTTAATGCCCAAAAGCAAGCACAATGCAGCACACATCTTCAGAAATTATACATGTTAAGCAACTACATGGTCTATTAAGTACCATTAGAAACTGATATGCAATAAAACTATAGAAAGAGGAAAACATCTACCCCAGCTCCTGGAACTGATAAATCCTTAGTTCCATCCTTCTCCTGTAAGCACAAAAACCAAAGTGGTAATCAGACAACAATTAAGAAAAGTTTTTATCATTCTATTAGGAAGAGCATGACACATACTTCAGTTTCACTTCCTTGATTAGCAGCAAGCTTTCTTTCATACTTCTTTCGAATATCTGATACACTTTGACTATTACTGTCCCTACCAATTTCTTCAATCTCATTCCCAATCTCCCTACTACTAGTGCCTCCTCCAAATTTTTCTGCCAATTCATCCTCAAATTCTAAAGTTCGTTGTAGTGCCTGCACACAATTGCCACAGTAAGTAGCATCAGTAGAGGTAAAACTGGCAACCAGAAATCAAAGAATTCTTGAGACAGAAAGATTAATCATAATGAACAATCACATAAGATTAATATGACCAAAGACATAATAGAGGATATTACATAGCACAAAGTGTTCTCCTACGGCTCCTCCAATTTTATTGGGTATAAGGCTCAGTTGAGATAAGTAACTTTCATATCATAATAGCTAGCAATTATTCAAACAAATCATGAAAACACCACAAAAGTGCTGGGCAAGCCACTTTGAGTGAATCCCCCAAAGTGGAAATATGCAGAACAAAGTGATATTTAGCAGAAAATCTAGTGCCATTGGCAACTCAGATACAAAGTTCATGGGCCTTACAGTTACAAACTACAATACAATTCACATCAAGGATAAAAGATGTAACATTTGCAACTTCTAGTGCATCATGAATGACCAAAAAAGGCTGTCCAAATGGCACCAGATTTCCAGCATTACAGGCTTTAGGAGAGTAGAAATGTACAGCCTTCCTTTTACATGACCAAAAACAGACAGGAAAAAGGAACACTTGCATGCAAAAATAAAATCCTACTAGGAATCCTACATGAAAATGTCTTCAAACTGGTTAAGCATTAAAATTTTACAATATAGTTTTGCATGTTAGACAGTTGGGAAGAGACAGGCACCACACATCACATACACATAGTTTGTAGTGTTTTCTGGAACAGGCATAGTTAGCCAGATCAGAATTTCAAAGAACAAAATAATATCAAAAGAGTACAGATGCAATCTTACATCTAACGGTATACCAAAAACCACAGAAAATGCATGACAACAATCACCCAAAACTAAGAAATTAAAGACCAGTCATTTTTCAAAACTAAAAGCAACTAGCCACCATCTCACCATCACTACTTGCAACATCTGTGTGCATGCAAGCACGTATACACCATACTTTTTTTTTTTTTTTTTTGCTTGATATGAAGAAATCAATTATCTACATGCAAGTCAGCTTGCAAAAGATAAAAGTGAAATAAATAACAAGAATTGATCCATTGCCATCCAACGATTTCTATAAAGGATTCCTTGCTCTCTAGATTGGTTTGTCATTTTTTCATCTTTTCATGCAGGACAATAGCATGCTAATACAGATAATATCAGTTAGATACACAAAAGTAACTGATTGATGGTTGGACCAATAGAATCCAATAATTTAGGTTGCAAGAAAAACAAATTACAAACAAAGCCAAAAGAACAAAGGCTAAAGTAGTTCAAAGATATGATTTATGTTCTACTTAACCTAAAATTCCAAGATCAGCAAAATGGTCAAAAAGATGTGCCCAAGCCCATATAGTTGGATGTAGCTTCAACAAGTTAGACATGCAAAAATAAATTTAAATTAATTTAAGGTTTACAATTGCATTGCAAGTTTCACTGCTCAAGTAGAAAGGGAAATAATAGGATAATTAAATACCAAAAGTAACAATAGAGGATCTCACAGAGTTTTACCAACAACAGAGTTCCAACATCCGGCTTCTCTTTGATATTATCAAGTATTCCCTCCAGTTGTTTCCTGAAAACGCAAACCATGTGAAACATTTTACAGTATGTACTATGTTCATGGTCCTTCCAAAATTTATTGCCTCATATGCTAACCAGATGTTCTATATCTTATTCCCCTTTTGTTTCTTTTAATCTTTCCAACTGAGATAGATATGATACATAGAACTTAATATTGCAGCATTAAAATTACATTCTATTGAATCTATTAAGTTGTTGTACAACCTGGATAGGATGAACTTAACGACTAAATCCAGCAGCGTCTCAAACTCTACGGTTATGCAGCAGTTACATTTATTTAGGGAACTTGTGTCAAAAATATTGTATGCTGTAGCATCATAGAGACTATAATGAATTCAATTAACTTCCCTGTGCAAATTAGGGGGTTAAAGCTACAATGACATGAACTCCAAAATATCTTATTTCTAACTTCTTTATAACAAGTCAAAAACTTAAACACAAGCAAGACTCGCTTATTAAACAAAAAAAACAGCATACACAACTAAGTTAATGTCAGTAACCTGTCAAATCCACTCAAAATGACACACATATTAAACACAAATCATATACTTATATGTTTAATTGCTATGTTTTTCATTTTTCTATTTGCTAAAATGGAAAGTTTAACCGTGAAATTCTTTAAGAATCAAATCTCATACAAAAGAAACATATAAAGGATTATGACTGATATTCCAATATACAGTTTAATTAACAGTGTTAAATAGTGTTTTTTATGATTGATATGTTAACCCATGACACAACATGATTGTTTTGTGTCAGAACTATGCTGCAACAATTTGAGAAAGGCTCTTTTTTTTTTTTTTTTTTAGGGAAACGAATTAAGCAAGGTTAATGCAAATTCAAAACTCTTACTTCATGCTGTTTAGCGTCATGTTCACATGTCATATATATAATTCCATTAGCAATAGTTACACAGCATTTACAAGTCACCTGGGGTTACTAAGTCAAAAACATCACATACATGTTTGACGGCACTTGATCTCAATAATATACATTGTACAAATTATTTAATTGTCCAAGTAATTTCTAAGATTTGTTTAACAACTGTTAAGATTTGATGCTAAAGATGTAAACAACCTACCTTGTCTTCTTACAGAATTGGATACAAAGCCGATAGGGAACATGCCACGAGGGAGGAAAAATCTTCCATATTTCCTCATTTGTTCTTATCCGACGCTTGATCCATGCATATCTTCGTTCAGTTTTGTCCAGCTTAGCTAGCTCTATCATATAGAAAAACCAAAATTTCAAAAGAAAGCATACATGTAAGTAATGCAGACAGAAAATTAATTATTAAATAATTAAATAAGGCAAGTATGACAAACCAGCTCCTTCAAAGATTTGTTCATATGAAGTAAGCTCCCTGCTGCAAAAATTATTAACCAACTCCTCCCTCACAGATGGCTCCAAAGCATCAACAACCAAGCATGCATCAGATAAGTGCTGCAGTAAATTAGTTTCTTCCATCTCTTTCCCAGTACCTAGGCTGATATAAAAATTGAGGAAAAAGATTAAAAAAGAAAAAGGGGTACACAGACCCATATATCAATTTAAACTCGAATATCCAAAAAAAATTGAGTAGCTTAAATTAAGTAAATATCTAGGAAGTATTATTTATCCATTCCACCGAACATGATATCAACATGGATACTGATGAGTTACTAACAACTTGAAAGTACTGATTTGTTCTCCCTTCCAACATCATCTTTCACTAAGCCCTCTCTTTCCTCCTTTTCATAAATGTTCAACATGAATAATGATGAGTTACTAACAACTTGAAAATACTGAACTCCCATATAACATCAGCTTTCACTAAGCCCTCTCTTTCCTCCTTTGCCATATTGTTTCTAGAAAACTGAAGTGAAATTTGAAGTAATAAATGAGATGACCACAGATGAGTTGCTTTACATGTGGAAATCTTAAAACAAATGAAAAAGAAGGTTCAAATCTGATATGAACTCTTGAAAGGACAAGAATCATACTTGAACATGTGCATGTGGTGAAATCTAACCATTAATTACATGTACATGTGCATGTAGCAAAATTTGACAATTAATTAAACGTTTTCATTACTGAACATTGATCACCAATGAAAATGAAATAATAAACAAGTCTAACGTAAATCAATATATATTTTGGCATCAGAAGCTTAGCTTTAATATTGTCTAGTCTATTAAAAATCAAAATCATTTAGTTATGTTCATTCATATATTAGAATCAATCAGTCCTGTATCTAGATATAATCTCTTTCATCCTTATATAGTTACATTACTACATGCCCATGCTGGAAACAAGATAAAAGAAAACACGTTTCAAGAGAGGGATGAACCAGAGAAGTGAGTTTTCTTCAGCAAGATTTTGGCACTGTGTGGTTTGCTTGATATATTTAGTTACAGCAAAAAAGAGGTAGAATTTGGCCACGACACTTGAGCTCTGATGAGCCCGATAGTTATCAAGTTCTAATGCCCACAAAATGAGACAATTTCAACATTTTGCTCCATGGATAAAGGGTCAATTTGTCATAAATTAGTCAATTTATCGTCCTTCAGAAACTCAAAGGATGAAAATATGAATATTCTGGATGCCAAAATTACCAATGTAACACAAAAAGGTCCAAAAACTACATGACTTACATCTCTTGGATTAGGAGAAAAGCACTTTTAAAAAATCAAATTATGATCACCCTTGATTATTTAATTTGCCACAAACCTAAACAATTTATATGATTTAACTAACTAGGAAGACAAAAGCAGTAACATCTAGATGTCAATCTGTTATGGTCCTAAGTTTGGATCTAGTTATGGGTGTATGGGTTGATTATAGAAATAGAATTAGGGCTCGTTAAGAGAGAACCCTACGATTTCTTAGAGCTTGTTAAGAGAGAACTCTACGATCTCTGAGTTTCAGTAACTCAAAACCTTGTTTAAAATTCTGCTTAATTCATTTATTAACTCACAACCTTTTAAATAGAGAAATACAATAACAAATAGATAACTACACACTACAATAACTTTCCACAACAATAAAGAAACTTACTTAATAACTACCTTCTAATGGAAACTATTTCCATATTCTTATCTACACACGTGTGAAAAACATAAAATAAAACACTAAACAAAACTACTGAATATATATTTATAGCTACTGAATTTAGCTCCTTAACATCAGACTCCCTCAAAAAGGCATTTGACCTCAAGCGCAAGGATATGGAACACGTCCTGTTCTTGAGTAAGGGAACACATTTGAATTGTAAATAGCTTAAACTTCCATCGATAATCTTTCAAAGGCCCTAGTTGCTGAAGCTTAGAAGGCTGTCCTAATTTACTACTTTGAATGGGAGGAACAGAACACAAATTACATTGTTGTTTAAAATCTTCCGAAAATAAATTTGGTCCATTCCCTTTCAATTTGAGAAACCATACCCTTTCAATTTGAGAAACCATATTTGTGCATCCCTTTCTAAGTGAAAAGAAGCCACCCCAACCATCTCACCTTCAAGAGTAAACTGATGTTGCACGAAATGTTCACAACAATTAAGCCATCCCAAAGGATCATTAGAACCATCAAAATGGGGAACGTCCAGTTTGGAATATTTAGGTCCATAGGTAACTCCAACATTTTCTGCTCCCAATCTACCACCATTCCTCTGTTCATGATTACTGCAGTTGACGATACGGCTCTCTTCTCCATCACAGCATCTAACCTTGTCGTTGAAACGTCTCTTACCAATTCCTCTAATGGAGATGGAAGTTCTTGTTGTTTTGCTGCATAGGCAGCATGTTCTTGCTCTCATTCAGCACGCTCTTGCTCTAGCTCAGCTCTATCTTCTAGATACATAGCCAAGAATGCTTGAAATTGCTGCTATAAACTTTGTAAACCCCACATAACTATTTGCTCTAATACCAAATGTCATGGTCCCAAGTTTGGATCTAGTTAAGGGTGTATGTGGTTAGATTATAGAAATAGAATTAGGGCTCGTTAAGAGAGAACCCTACGATCTCTTAGAGCTCGTTAAAAGAGAACTCTAAAATCTCTGAGTTTTAGGAACTCAAAACCTTGTTTAAAATTTTGCTTAATTCATTTATTAACTCACAACCTTTTAAATAGAGAAATACGATAACAAATACTAGTTAACTACCCACTACAACAACTTCCTACAACAATAAAGAAACCTACTTAATAACTACCCACTAATGGAGAAACTTACTTAATAACTACCCACTAATGGAAACTATTTCCGTATTCTTATCTACACACATGGGAAAAACAGAAAATAAAACACTAAACAAAACTACTGAAAATATATCTATAGCTACTGAATTTAGCTCCTTAACCATGGATTTAAATCGCGGTCGCGGTCGCGTGTAACGGTAACGGGGTCGTCGCGGCCATAACGTAACGGTAACGGCCAACTGCTACGCAATTTTACCGAAAAAAATTGCAAAATGAGAAATAATGACATAAATCACTAAATCTAAGAGTTATAACTAATTAATAAGCATAATACTCTATAAATAAAGATTTAACATGTATAATTTTTTACCAAATTGATATTTGTGATTTTGTGTAACA
>CATKHJ010983368.1:0-11483 GCA_949750685.1 Vernicia montana
TTAAAAAATTAGTTAAATTAATTAACTACGTGTGGTATATAAAATAATAATTTATGAATTTTTTTTAAAACAATAATTAATTAATATGAATAATTAAATATTAAAGAAAAATACAATTACATTTTTACTTTACATTTACCAACTTGTTATTATTAAAATAGTCACGTGTTGTTACTTCACATGTGGTTACAAGTGCCACATGTTGTTGTTGGTAAATTGAGTAATGAACTGAATAATACACATTGAAAGTGACACTTGTAACCATTTGGGGCAATGTGTATTATTCAGTCACACTTGTAACAAATGTTGAAAAGCGAGAGGAGAAAAATGAAAGAGAAGCCGTATAAAAGATAATAATATTGTTTATAAATGTATAAAAAAAAAAAAAAGCCATAAAAATGATATTTTTTAAGAAAAAACGGTGTATGATGTAATTTCCTCTTAATCAAATAGCTAATACATCATAGTTAAAAATCCTTTCTAATTCAAGAAGAGCTAATCCCAATAACTAGGACTAACACGCATGAGATAACTTTGTGATAACATGAGGTATCTCATTAGCTTATCTCTTAATAAAACAAAACTTAACATTATAATTTTGATTAAAATAAGTACATCAAACTCAAAATTGTCCTCCTGAATATGCTGAATACCATTCACAACAAGTTGAGCATCTATTTCCAAAATGTCATTGTTAACTGAATTACCAGTTAGTCATAGCAATACCTCATGAGGATAAAAATAATAAGAGTAAATTATTATTTAGTTCTTGAGATTTGATCTAATTAATTCATTCATTCATATTTTTTGAAAATTTAACTAATTAGTTTCTTAATTTTGGTTCCGTCAGACTATTTAGTCTTTCCGTCTATTTTTTATATTAAATTTATAAAAAATGACTAAAATGCATTTATATATATAATAAATATAATTTTTAATTTTATTATTTAAAAATAAAAAAATAAAATTATTTAATTATTTAATTTTATTAATAAAAATATTTTTTTATTTTTATTATATTTAATAATTATATAATTATATAATAATAAATAATTTTATAATTTGATGATATTAAATATAATTATTATATAATTATATAAATATTATTTATTTTTATTAATTTGAATTTTTATTTTTAAATAATAAAATTAAAATTATATTTATTATATATACAAGGGTATTTTAGTCATTTTTCATAAATTTAACAAAAAAAATTTATAAAAACTGGATGGAATGACTAAATAGTATGACGGAATTAAAATTGAGGGACTAGTTAGTTAATTTCTCAAAAAGTAGAGACAAGTTAGTTAATTAAATCAAACCCCAGGAACTAAATAATAATTTACCCAAATAATAATTACAAATTTTAATAGTTATTCAAAAATTTGTAAATTTATTTTCTTGTCATATTTAATTAATTTCAACAATTAAACATGGCAAAATAAGATTCACACAAATACATGACCCTTATATTTGATCCCAAGTAGGCAACTGCAATATTCTAATATATAATGAGAACAAACATTAAGATATATTTCAATTTTTGATTCTAGGGTGTGTATCCCTACTTTATCTTTCAAAAAAAAAAAAGAATCCATCCTAATTTGCAAAAGAAAATATAAATATTAAATATTTACATGACTAATTGCATTTCATCAAGCCCGTCTAGCTCAGTTGGTAGAGCGCAAGGCTCTTAACCTTGTGGTCGTGGGTTCGAGCCCCACGGTGGGCGTATATTATTTTTTTACATTTTTAACCCCGTGATTTTTCAAATTTTGCACTTTTAACACCCAAAAAAAAAAAAAAAAATTGCAAACCAGGTATGCCTAAAAAGATTATATAAGTCTTGCGGGAACTCAATCTTTCAATTTTGCATTTTTAACCCCGTGATTTTTCCAATTTTGCACTTTAACACCAAAAAAAAAAAATGCAAACCAAATAGGAGCCTAAAGATTATATAAGACTTGCAGGAACTCAATCTTTTAGTATTGCTGGTTTAAAGGAGCTAACAACAGTTCAAACATCTGCTGACACGGCCACACAGCAAACTAGTGTGGAGTATCCAATAAATTACATTCAACTCTGAAAATTTTTTTCCCTAATAGAAGGAAGATAGAATAAACAACTATCCCACTCTAACATAAAGTATAATGACGTATATACATACTTTTGTGTTGTATCCTCCCACACTCTTCTGAAAACCATGTCTAGTACCTTGAATGAAAAGCTCCTGCCTGCACAAGCTCTTGCTCCAAATTCTTGCAAAGTTTCTCCAAGAAAGTAAAGAAGCAATATATTTGGAAACTTGTATAGCATCTAATACGCAATCGTTTCTCCATCTGAACTCTCAACTGCCTCTCACCATTTGTCAGACCACAATAAATATGGTTGTGTGTTTGTTTGCCCAAGTAACACCATCCCACTAAATCTAAAAGAGAGCACTCCAAACAGCTCCATCCCCTTCACCACACCTTTCATGAACAAATTTGATCTTCTCCACCGATTTGCAGATTCCACTGCAGCTCCAGTCAAAAGATGCAATGCATACATTGCCTGCCTGTGCCTTCCATTCACAATCTGCAGTAGTAGTAACAAATGCAAGTAGAAATAAGAACAGAGTTAGGGAGAGGAGTTAAGAAGAGGAATTCAGCAACAACAATGTAATGAAGGAATGAAATTGAAGCGAGTATCAAGATATCCATAAAAGACTTATCCCAGACACACCCCAAAAGAGTACCTGGTGGAGTTCCACAGCACATGTTGCGGTCATCAATGTGCTCAACCTCAAGACCAATAAACCATGATCCAAGTGATACATCTTCATTGGCATACTTGTGCAATATGGGCCTGCATTAAGAATTAGCATCAAACAGAACTTTAACTCAGTTTTTGAAAGAACAAATTATACATGCAAATATAAAAAATACAAAATTATCACATCTAAGTACTAATTTAGGTTTCTGTGCAAGATTGACCCATTAGCCAATCTGTTTCCTTCAAATTCAACAAAGACAATCCTTAGATATATTTTTTACTGACCGATCAAAAACTACTCTAAAATTGATATACAAAAGTGTTTGAAGTCATAACCAGGAGCACAGAATATTTTAATTTTATGCTCAGCAGAAATCCCCCAAATCACAGGATCTATTCAAAATGAAGCCAAGACCATAATACAAGGTAGCTCAGAAGGCAGCAAATTAGGTTTATGTACTAACAAAAAAAGAAGCTATCCTTACTGGTTGATGGAGATATATGTGGCGAGATCCTTTGAAATTGCATATATCTGTCCAGTTGCGTGCCGGAAATATTTGTTCCCTTCCTCTCCAAATTTCCAATACTCAGGTTCATGATACTTGACATTCCTAAAGATGGAAAAGAAACCAAAAGAAACATGTATCACCAATTTGAAAAGACACAAAGCTAATGAACATTTATACTTTCATCAATATCAGAGGACCAGGATGATTACTTTAGAGAAAGAACAGGTCCAGACTTCATACATCCAATGTACACCCTGGGTTTTGAACGATGTCGGGCAAGAGTAGCAGCTAGCATACCTACAGAAGCAAGGCGTGTAAAAGTTCATCTTGGGTGAATGAAAATATTTTCAACAACTTAAGTTGGAAAGGTGCTAAGAGACAATGCCTACCCAGATTAACATGGACATCATCATCAACCTTGACATAGAATTCAGCATCCCACTTAGCAACAGCAGTGGAAAAGAAAGTTTTTGTTTTTGCAGACAATTCATGATATCCTTCAACATGCTCCTACAAAATGTTAAAAATAATATAACCTAAATTCTTGGCTAAGGTCTTACACTCGCCCAAATATTTACAAAAATATTGTGCACAAATTCTTACCAGCCTAAGGAAATCCTTATGCTGAGAATCTTCTGAATCGATGGCTCTGTCTAAAATGCTGTTGGATGTTGCACTGAAATAATGAATACATATATCATTAAGGTCAGTTCCCAACTCAATAGAAAATAGAAATTTCATGTTAGAATAGTTTTATACAACGTCATATTGGAGGAAAAAAATGACATTCTTTTATAAATTAGGTAGATATTATTGGATCAACAACATGCAATTTTCAAGCTATATCAAAGTATCAGATAATGCCTCAAATAGCAAGATTGCACACCTTGGAGAAAACAGAAAGGAGGACGAGATGAAGAAGTGGAAAGAGTCATAGACAGTATACAACTTTCATCATCATCAGGGACAACTTTTTGGTTCAAAACATGCTTTATGACATTAGAAATTTTCTTGACTATCCATGTTTTCAGAAATAAAGATTATATCAGGTAAAGCATGTAATATGATGCATCATCCCATAAAGATACATCTGGTTAAAATAAGCAACTGACTGTACACATTTATGAACATTCATCCCATAGTAATTAACAACAAGCAACAACTAGCGATCAGGAGAGCTATGTAACTAAAAGGGTAAGTGCAAGCATTCCTTTTATTTCTTTCCTTTCCACATTGCAATGATTGAGGAAGAAAATGCAAAGAAATGTTTTGATTACCAACATCACAAGGCCTAGAAGATCATCCTAAATATAGATTTGGAGGTTCTTCAAAAGAATGATGAAGCATGCATTAAAGAGTTTATACCATGTTTCACAAATAAATGCAATGTTGAAGTCATTTCGACCTATATCTAAGAATCCAATCAGTTTATCTACTCTGTGAATTAAAATCTTTCTTGCAAAGTATGAATTTATGTTCTGCATCTACAACTAAGGGATAATAGAATGTGGCGCATGCTTCTGCAAATTCTTAAGTTTTGTTCTTTTGATATATTTTCTGCTAATATGAGATTATTTGATTGGTTTCAAAGGTTGAACAAGAAGCACTAGCACAACCAGAATATGCATCTATTGGCACACAAAAGAAACTACCACATGAAGAACTGTTAGAAACTATGAGGAGATTCCAAGAGGATGCAAAATGAATAGAGTAACCTTTTGCTTCACTAATGCAGTGTGTTTATCTATTAAGGACAGCCAATACTATAAATAAAGCAGGTTGATGGGAGAGTTTCTTCTAAGGTGCTTCAAAGCAAGTAGGATTCCAAGCGTACAATTTGCCTTTGCTAATAGCACATGAATCAGTTCAAAGTTGGCATATCCATCACCAAGAATGACATTATAATTATATATAACTGACCTTAATACTACCAACACAAAATTATTAATGCTTAAATGAGGTAAAGAGCACAAAATCCATTCACCTATGGCCGATCATGAAGCGAATAACAATTCCCTTCTCGCGCTCCAATTGAAGAAGCTTTTCCCCTAATCAAACAAGAAAACCATTAGAACCATTATTAACATGATCAACATAAAACAACTAAAAGACAACAAATATGTCAAAACCACAATAAACCTTGAGGCATCCAAGTCTCTCTAACAGAATCACGCCTCTTTCTACTGCTAAAAGCTGTATTAATCCCAATAACCATGAATACTTTCTGCCTGGGCGGGCCCTCACGAGGCAAGGCAGACAAGGCAGCGGAGCCATCCAAGGTCATCTCCTGAGAACTCCGAGATGCTGCTAACTGCATTTGAAGCATTGCAACTGACTTGTCTAGCGATCTGGCAGGCCTCCAAAAAATCCACAAAAGTGACCAGAAATGTTAACACAACACAAAAAGAATGATAAAAAAAATCAAAATTACCTAAATTGAAGCAATAGAAAGGAATTGAACTCACTGAATTGCTTCATGGGTTTTCAAAACTTCATCCATTACATCTTTATCGTGCGAAAGCTTCTGAGAAAGAGAAACAGAAAGAAAAGTTGAGAAAATGAAGCAATTTGATGATTTGTGAGATGAACAAAGAACAATAGAACAAACAAACAAACCTTCTGAGCGGTTGAATCTTCAGAGACGACTTGCAACTCTTGGTCATGTCGTCGCTGCGCTATGAACTGACCGTTGGATTCAGGTGGATCCCACGCCCTGAAAGCAAGCACGATCCAAGTTCAAAATTCAAAATTCAAAAGCCCTTATAAATCAACAAAATCCATAAACAAATTTTGAAAAAAAAAAGTAATAGAGATTGAGAAAGAGGAACCAACCTATTAGAGAAGAGAATTCCAAGAGCAAAGCAAAAAACGCAGAGAATTGGAATCCATTTCACAGAGACTTTGGCTGGACCTCGGCTCTTCATTGTTGTTGTTGCTGCGAATACAAAGAGAAAATAATGGGTCTTGAGGCAGCTGGAGACAATGGCAAATGAAATTTATGAGTTTAGCTTTCTATAAATGTGGAAATTAAATTTGATTATTCTTTTGTTGCTAATATATATAATAAAAAAAAATTAAAATTAGGATCAAATTTACGCGCGTTTTAGCTTTCCACAGTCAAAGGTTAGGCGTATAAAGGTGCGACTTTGTGTCGTTTTGGTCAGGCCGTGGATCTCACGACTCACGTCGAAACCTCCTTTCTTCTCTCGGATTCTGAGTCAGTCGCGCCACAAGTCAAGGTCTCTCGCGGGTTGACCCGACCCGGTTTGTTAATGTTACACGTGACAGTACAGAGACTAGTTCTTTGTATTATTTTCTAACATTTCAAGTTAGTTGATAATTTTTATGAAGAACTCAACTACTATTATATATATACATTTTTATGTTATGAGATTTAGCGTTTTAAAAAAATTAACTTCAAATAGAAAGAATGTCCTTAATAGACATTATTTAAAAGCTTAATTTATGAAGAATTGTTTATTATAATTCAAATATAATTTGGGATTATACAATTTTTTAACATATTATATTTAAAAAAATAATAAATTAATAAACTTTTTAGGTTTAATAATAAAAACTTTTAAAATTTAATTTTTTTATTTTATCATAACTTTTTAATTTTAATGATTTTGTAAAGCAATTTTAATTTTTACTATTGTATCACAAAACTAATTTCAAATAAAATGGTTTCTAATTTTGTTTGAATTTAGAGTATTTAATCTTTTACATATCATGCAAGCAAATGCATATATTCCTCTATTTATCTCTTTCAATTTTTTGAGTTTTTGTGTTTTTAAAATTCTTATGGTGGAAAATATATTGATAGAGTTTTCAACAGTAAAATTTATTAAGACTTTTTGTCTCCATTTTATCAATGATACAATACTCATGGAGAATAAAATCGTCGTGATTTTGTAAACGAGTGTATCTTATTTTTAATATGTATGTATATATTATTGTTTCAAAATAAAAATAAAAAATACTCATGGAGAAAATAAATCTCAAATTTATCAATAATCTCTTTACTCATAGTATTTGATATTCAAGATTTGTAAAGAGCATTTTTTTTAAAAGGTTAATATAGTTTTATCATATGGTACATTTTGTGTTGTGTATTCTAAACTTTTTTTTTTTTTTTGAAGAATTTATAAAATGTGAATTCATTATTAGGTTTTATATGTATTTATTAATAAATTATGTCTGATGTATATTATGTATTATTAATTGATGTGTTCTTTTTAAGATTTTTAATGAATTTTGTTTTTTTTTTTTTTTGAGAAAAAAAAAATCATATCTAATTTTATCTGAATTTAAACTAACAATTACGTTATGAATATTAAATATTATATAAAAAAAAAAAAGTTATGAGTATTAATTTTTTTTTTTAAACCAATGAATATTAAAAAGTTAGTGGTAAATTTTAATATAATTTTTTTTGTCACTGTGCTATTTCTTTTATTTGCAAAATTAATTTATTTGTGTATTAGATTCGCCGTCCGTCACGTTTCCACTTCCTAGCAAAGACCAGCTAAACTTCTCTTAGCCAACATGTATGACTTTAACACGGAGAATCACATAGAATGAGACAATTCAAAATATATATATATATATATATTAAATTATACATCAATATAAGCCTTCGGCTAGAAAACATTGAAAATAAGTAGGCGTGTTTATGGTTCGATTTGATTGTTTTAGAGTAAATATTTTTAATCAAATTAATAAAATTAGTTTTTAAATACTTCAACTTTTAATCAAACCAAGTAATACTAAAAAAAAATATTTAAATTAAAACTATTTAAATTTAGTTTGGATAGTTAGTTTGATTGGTTTAACAAACATTAAAATAAAATCATATTACTATATAACAATCAATCTTATCAATACTATAAAAAAAAAATGCAAATTTCAGATTGTATACTTGAAATTCTATAACTTAACAATAATGAATTATAATGAAATATTTCCTAAAAAGTTAGTAAGGATCTAAATAACTATATAAGACCCTCTAAAAATAGAAATTGAGTAGATATATTTAACTTCTAAAAAATTTAAAAAATAATTTGCATATTAATAAAGTATATATCTAAAAAATACTTAGTTTTATTATATTATTGGTTCGGTTCGATTTAACTGAATTTTCAATTTTTTAAACCAAAACCAAACAAAAAATTTGGTTTATAAAAATTTTAAAATTGTAACCAACCATGAAATAATCTAAACCATGATTTTTGATTTGGATTGAATTGGATCAATTCAATTTGATCAGTTTGGTTAATTTTTGTGCAACCCTAAAAATGAGATTAGAATGATTTTTTCTTTCTTTTTATTTTTTAATATAATTCAATTTAACTAATGATATAATTTACGTGTTTAAAATAAATTTTGAAGTGATATAATTCATTTGAATTTTATTGTTTTGAATAATTGAAAAGTTAAAGAAATGTAATTAATTTCTCATTTTATAATTATATAAAAAGAGTCGTGTTTAATTTAAGGCACAATTTGAAACAATTCCCTTGTACGAATTCTATTGGAATTAAAGGGTTGGGTCCAGATACGCTCATAATGAGTGTATAGACCTGGATTCATTAGTTATTAATTAATTAATATAAATAAATAATATAATTAAAATAATATTTAATAAAATCCTAAAAGGATTTATCTAATACCCTAATTACTGGGAGGTTACCATATATCCTATTAGGAATATTTAGAGATATTAGGTTTGAAGGAATTAACATAAAAAAACAGAGAAAAAGCTCTTTATGACTTTTTCTCTGGAATTCACATTAGTGAACGAAGAGACATTAGAGGCTCTTAGATTGTGGAAAGAGAAACTCTCTGTTTGTGATTGTTTTCGAAGTGGTGATACAAGTCAATAACATGATATTTGGGTTTCAAGAGGTAGGTACTCTACCCGTTTTATGTAGATCATAAAATCCTACATTGGTATCAGAGCTGGAATACTTGTGTTCAAGTTTAGGATTAATTAGATATGTTTAATTGATTAAAAGCATGTTTTTTTTGTGAATTTTATGTTATTTTCGTACATGTTAGAATTGGCATGTTTAGGGCCTTTAAATTGTGTGTTAAGACTATTTGTTATGCGTATTGATTATAACATGTTATAGTACGTGTGTAAAGTTTTAAATCAACATAAAATTTACATAAATCGAATGTAAATTGAGGGAGAGATGGCCTCCTAAAGTTTGGTGTTCAAATATGTAAATCTAAATTTTTTGAATTTAGAATTGAATTTGTCCCACTCTCCTAGGCTTAGTGTGCTTTTCCAAACACTAGGTTAGAGGTATCATTTGACCAAACCAACCACGTAGACAGACTCAGGAACCCTAAAAAATCCCCACCGGATGAAACCATATCGTTGAATTCGGCCGGCAAGGTGGCACATGGGTCGCACCTCCCCTGCCAGTCACGTGTCGTGCACGTGATACCCCTAGCCAACTGTTGTCATTTCGAGTGCGAACAATATGTCGTTCAATACGAATGACTTGTTGTTTTTGAGCTCAAACTGCAGCACTACCACGTGGTAATGCCACATGCACTGTGGCATATAGGCCCACTTATGGACCATTGTTTTTCACCGTTTGACTCCAAATTATTTTCTGGAATTTTTGGTGATTTTTAAATAATTTTTTGAGCACCAAAATCTATTTCCCTAAATTATATGCTATTTTTATATGGTTAAAAATGTTGGAAAATTCTTAAAATTGTGGAAAAATATGAAAATTTATTTTGTATGATTTGTGCTTATATTGGGACAAAAGAATGTGTTCTTGATCAATTTTATTGTACAATATGTGTATAATATTATTGATTTTTGATATTTTCTGTGATAAGTTACAAAAAAAATGGTCATACACATTAGGACTCTCATAGTGGCACGTTCTGTTGCACATAAGACGAAACTTAAGGCTAAAATTAGGATATTGAAGAATGAGTTGAGGCAAATTAAGATGCATCCTAAGGATTGTATTTATGATCCAGATATTTTGGTGCTACACATAATGGCAGACCCAGGATTTAATCCTTAGGGGCCTAAGTAATACATTTACTTTGGACAATTTGGCTCACTTTTATTCTTAGGCCTATGTTTTTATATTTTTTAAGCTACTAATCATGGGCTACTAATTAAAAAAATTTATAAAATTTATGGGCTAAAAACAAAAAAATAAATAATATTGAATATTTTTTTTTTTGAAGTATGTAGGGGCTACCGCTCCCACTTGCCCCCTTTGTGTTTGCCATTAACTACACTTGAAACGTGCGCATGAGGTGTGTTAAAAGATCATTTGGCTAGAAGGTTTAAAGAAAGACATAGCTATGTACTCAACTATGCAATGCTCCTTGGTGAATCGTGAATTGTATGAGATGCTCAATGATATGTGAGATGTTGGACATAAGTCTTATCTTATAGCGATAAGACAATTCATCAATGCAATTTGTGCAATAGGAGTTATGAGGTATAAGGCACGATGAGATTCGGGTATGATTCTCTGCAGTGGGAGAATTATGGCGGTAGATAGGATTTTGCTAGGGACAATGATACATACAAGGGAAGCTTCAAATTTCTTGGCACATAATGCAATTCCACGGAGCTTGATTCAAGGACGAATCATCTCAAGAAAGGGGGAATGATGGGATTCGAAAATGCATAAATCTGTTCAAGGCCCATTCGAATGATGTTTCAAGCTTGTTCAAGTCTTTTAAATGCAATTCGAATGGTGGATTTGATTTATTTCATATTCGGATCCACTAGAACTTCTTTTATTAAGTTTATTTAGTGTTTTGGACTGCCAATATTATGTGTTAAGTTTAAGGTATGTTTAAATTAAAGTATGTTTAAACTATTTTATTTTCATGTTTTAAGTAGTTTTGGGTATGTTTTTAATTAGCTAAAGCTCAAGTACGAATTTAGCTTTATTTTAAGTTAGAATAAGTTTAGTTTTGTGGCCAAACACCTTAATTAGGGTTTCTTATTATTGTAGCCTTATAAATATGACCTTAACTTAAGTTGTAAAACAGATTATTGATTAATAAATTAAAACTTCGGTTTTTCTTAAGAGAGTGTTCTCTTGTTTATTGATTCTTGCTTGAATCAATGTTCATACAATCAAAACTAATTACTTTGTAAGTATTTTATTCAAAGGTTCTCTTTCACGAGTTGGTATTGTATCGCGGAGATTGCAAGATCAAATT
>CATKHJ010983589.1:0-10395 GCA_949750685.1 Vernicia montana
ATTAAGTGCAAGCTTTTTTTAATATACAATTATATTTTAATAAATTTCATTGTTTATTAAAATTTTATGTTAAATTATTTTATTATGTTATATTAATTTTTTAATCAAAATTAATGTAATAAAGTAATCGGTTCGAAACTAATTTTAGACCATAAAAAAAAACTGGTTTCAAACCAAAATTAAAACTAAAATCGGTCGGTTCTAAACCAAATTCGAAACTATAAATATCGATTATGATTTCGATTTGAACATTTTATTAAATCAAAATCACCGATTTCAAATCGAAACCGATAGTTTGATTAAACCGGCCATGCCTAATATGTACTGAAGGTATATACTCATCTAATATAATAATAACATGTGGAGCAAAATGCCTATCTGAATAGTACAAGAAGAAGTTAGAAGTAGTGTTAGCTGCAGGATTAAATACTCGTATTAGTGCTTCACCTACCTCTGAGTTTATAATGGATGTACTAGCTTAGCTAAGTCTTTAATCTTGAAGATCTATTCATATTGAACACTGCTCACTCTTTTTGCATTATTCAAATATAATGTGTAAACTAAAAATTCTCAAAGAAAATTTCAAGACCTTTTTCCTCGAGCCGGCCCCGATTCTCTCAGTGCAAAACTCTCACTCTCATTCTCTCTCTCTCTCTCTCTCTCCTGTCTTTTCTTTTATTAAAGAGTGAATCCCAAAAGTTCAGTTACAGTGATTATTGATTGTAAATAAAGATACTACTAATAAGCGTAGTGAAGACTATTGAAAGTGTACTAAAGAGTGAGAGAAATAAAGAAAAACAGAGAGATACAAGTAAATAAATCCCTTCTCTACTCTTACACATGTATGCATAATTACAATCAAGATTAGCATTTTCTTTTTCAATAATCACCACATTTCAACAACTTCCAAGAAGCATTTTACAAAGCAGCAGTAGATGCATGCATCTTTAGAATTGGAACTTGACCAAAAAAACCAAAAAAGAGTTCCATTTTCTCAAATCTCAAAAGAGTTAGATATCACCCACCCTGCTATTCTCTAGAGCAAAAATGCTGCAGATAAGCTACATTGTCCTAATTCTGCTTCTGAGCTCATTTTATCCACTTGGATTGGCAATGCTCAACCTCACTTTTCCAACTCCCCACCCTAATCCTGAAGAAGTTGTTCAAGATGTTCAAAGGTACAATGCTGCTTGTAAATTAGCCTGCATTTTACTTCTTTTTTCTTGCATTAACTTAATTTCCAGCCCATTGTTAAAAATGCTTTGTTTTCGGTTCAAATGTGTTGTAATTTACTTCATTTTGGGGCTTGAATGGCCAAACATTACATAAATTTCCATTTGTTTTATCTAATTTGGTTGGCTTTTTAGTGTTCTTTAACCAAATCGAAATCTTGGGTCCTCTGCATTTCATTTCTTTATCTGCTTAGGTTTGCTTTTTCTTTTTTCTTTTTTAACCAAATTAAAATCTTTGGTGCTCTGTATTTTCATTTCTTCTTAATCATATTTCCCCCTGTTTTTTAGTTTTTGCTTTCCCTTTTTTTTTGGGTTAATTTGGGTTTGATTTCAGTACTGATGAGCCAAAACTCAACAGACAGTCATTTATGATCCTGCTAGAAAGTGGGTCAATGTCTGCAAGAGTCTTTAAAACTCATCTCGTTTTTGTTCTTGTGTTTGTTCTCAATTATTATTCCCCACATGTACAATGCAGAAGAGTAAATGCTTCCATTTCAAGAAGGGAAATGTTACAAATATCTCAAAAAGACCAATCCACATGCGAAACAGGCAATCCCATAGACGATTGTTGGAAATGTGACCCAGATTGGGCCAACAATCGCCAAAGACTAGCAGATTGTGCAATTGGGTTTGGCCAATATGCAATGGGAGGCAAGAATGGTGAGTACTACATAGTGACTGATTCATCGGACGATGATGCTGTTAATCCGAAACCAGGAACCTTAAGATATGCAGTGATACAACCTCAGCCTCTATGGATTGTGTTTCCTAGTAACATGTTAATTCATCTCTCCCAGGAGCTCATTTTCAATAGCTATAAGACTCTTGATGGACGTGGGGCTAATGTGCATATTGTGGGTGGTGGTTGCATTACTTTGCAGTATATAAGTAATGTTATTATTCACAATATACACATTCACCATTGTGTTCAGTCAGGTAATTTCTTGTTGATTTTGGCAATTTTTCTTTTCTTTAAAAGAAAATTAATTTCAGAAAGATATTTTAATATTAATAAGATTTAAACCCTGAAATCCACTACTACAGTCCTCACCTTACGGATATCATACATTAAATTTCAAAATGCACATTTAAGTATATGAAATATATTTAGTTACACATAATGATACTAATTTTTTGGATATTTATATGAAGATAGAATATACTCATGTATTATGAAGAAATGATTTATTGTGCATATAGAGTGTGGAAAGATCAATAATTCAATATCAATAGAAGTATTGGTTAAATATCGTAGACAAATTAAGCTTTATTGCCTCTCTATTGGAACATGCTTATGACAATATGTCACTGAACAAACAAACAAACAAACAATAGTAATTTTGCAGCATACATTATGATTAGAATTCCACTTTCTTTTGTTACTTTCTTTGTGCGGGTCCCTAAATATCTAGAAAATCTTAGGTGGACCTAATCCACCATGTTAGATTATGGATTGTCCAATCATGATCTTTCATGTTAAACAGTAACTACCCTATAAGGTGAATATGGAAATTAACTACTTGAATTATGGGGTGTGTATTGTAATTAACACGTTTACGTGTTAGATCATCATTGATAGTTCATAATCTGACGTGGTGAACTTAGTTCAACTAAAAATTTCTCCTAAATATCCCAAAAGAAAAGTCCATGATTTCAAACAATAGTATTTGTCACGACATTTCAAATACTCAAACTTTTTCATAAATGTAAAATTTTGAGTTCAAGTTCTAATTAGATTCAAAATTTTTAAAACAAATTTATCTTTTTAATTAATTTTTCCCAGTAGGAGTTCAGAACATATTATTTTTAATAGCGCCTATTTTTTACTAAGATTTCCAATTTAAAAATGTTGTTGTTTTCTTTAAGCCTTTCATGTTCCTAAATTTAGTTTAATTATAATGTTAAACTATTCAGGTGATACTAATGTGCGTTCAAGCCCAACTCACTATGGGTACAGAACAAAATCAGACGGTGATGGAATATCGATCTTTGGGTCAAAAGATATATGGATAGATCATTGCTCACTCTCTCATTGCAAAGATGGTTTGATTGATGCAGTGATGGGGTCAACAGGGATAACAATATCAAACAATTATTTTTCCCATCACAATGAAGTGATGCTTTTAGGGCACAGTGACGATTACTTGCCAGATTCAGGGATGCAAGTGACCATAGCATTTAACCATTTTGGAGAGAAATTGGTGCAAAGAATGCCTAGATGTAGAAGAGGGTATATTCATGTGGTAAATAATGATTTTACAAGATGGGAAATGTATGCAATTGGTGGTAGTGGTAACCCTACAATTAATAGCCAAGGCAATCGTTACACTGCTCCTGCTGATCGTAATGCCAAAGAGGTAATTCATTAAACTATTATTGTTGATTTATCTTTTTTTTTTTTTTTAACTTTCTAATTGGAAGTTGGTGATGGGTCTATGCTCTAATTACCGGAAATTATGGCCTTTTCAATGTGGGTCTGCCCTTGAAATTTTTTAAAAAGAGTGGGTCTGATTTGATAGAATGAGAAATAATAATAGACAAATGTGGGGAGAAAATAAATAAATATTTTAAATACTTTTTTTTTTATAGTAAAAGAAAAAGGACATGGGAGAATAATTAGCTCATTAAATAATTTTAATTGATCTAATAATTCAATAGTTAAATGCTCGTTTTACATATTTCTTAAAATTTGTCTAAAAAAAATATATATTTCTTAAAATTAATTACTAATGTATTTTTAATTTAATAATACTCAAGTCGTTTTCATATTGTGAAATTATAAATTTATACTTTAATTAGAGTCAAATAAAAGTGTTTTTTTTCCCCTATATTGAAGGTTGATCTCATTAAAAATTTAATAATATATTTCACCGATTTAATAAGGGCACACTTTTTTGTTTGGCTAAATATTCAAATTTCCTATACTAATTACTTTTTGTTGAAACTTCAATTTTTTACTTTTGTCTTTTAGAAGCTGTATTCTTAGTTTTCTCTTTGAATCTCTCGGAAAATATGTCTCCATGTAACAAGAGGACAAATTTTCAAAACTAAAATTGGCCATTGTGACCATTATTTTCAAACAACCAATTAAATTCTTTAACAACCTGTAAAGCATACACTAATAATAATTAAGAAAAAATACAAAAAATATCATGTGATTTGATTTTTTTACACTTTAAAATTTATGATTTTTTTTTTTAATAAAATGAGACATGTGGTTTACATCGTTGACAATTTAAAATTGAGACCATTAGTGGCGTTAGTATTTACTGACGTGATGTTTATATAGCAATAATAATATTTATATCACGTAAATACTACGTCATCATTGATTACACCTTTAGCGTTTTAGATCTCAAATTGTTAGCTGCGTAAACTACATATCTTATTTTATCTAAAAAAAAAAGTCTACAAACCCCCAAAATTTAAAAAGATCAAACGACATGATATTTTTTTATGCTTTCCCCTAATAATTAACACCAATTCAATTATGCAAATAATTTTACACATTCACTTTCATACAAAAAATAAAAAATAAAAAATATTCTTTCAACAAAAATGTATGTGTTTTATTTATTTTTTTTAAAAGTTTGGGTGCACAAACTTAAAACCTCACAAATTTAAATACGACTACAAGACCACTAAACTAAAAGCTAATGTATAATTTCAGAAAAGTCAAATTCAACTCGCAGACTCATTTAATCATAAGCATAAACGGGTATGAAATTTTGTAGGTGACAAAAAGAGTGGACACAGCAGAAGGGGATTGGAAGGGATGGAATTGGAGATCAGAAGGAGATATACTGGTGAATGGAGCATTTTTTGTAGCATCAGGAGAGGAATTAGAGGTTAAGTATGAGAAGGCATATAGTGTGGAGCCTAAGTCTGCTGTTCTAATTGATTTGATCACTATGCATTCTGGTGTTCTTGGTGTTGGTGGCAGGTATTTTTTTTTTGTTTTGATTTTCTCTTTTCTTTCCCTTTTCTTTCTGCTTTTTCTCTTTAATTTTATCCCTTTTTCTTTTGCTATGTTTTCTCTGAACCCCTCACAAAACTACTAATTATATCACCAATGGTCCCAACTCTTGGATCCAATCTCTTCACCGTGATTTTGGGCTGGCTGGGGTCTTTACCCACTTCTCTTGTTTGGGTTGGTGGACCTAAAAATGACTACATAATTGCATACAATTTGATAGTTTAATATTTGAGAATTTATCTTACAGAAATGACTATAAATTTAAATAAATACTTTATAGTCCAATACAATTAGTATGAGTATTTAGAGAAATTAAATTGAATAAGAGTTTAAATTTAACCTGTTTAAGTATTCATAATTTTGTACTTAATTTTTCTATTTTTTTTTTATTATGTATGCCCATAGTAGAGTAATATTTTATAAATGTGCATAGATTATTATAATTATTGTGTTCAAATTATATATTTACGTTTTCTATAAATATTAGCAATTAGCAAACATTCAATTCAAATAGAAAATTTTATCATCTTATAATAATGAATAGGTCAACACCAATCCAACTCTAAACAAATAGTACTATTGTGGGTTTTATTCTTTAGATTTTTTTTTTTTTTTTTTTTTTTTTTTTTTTTTTTTTTGAGATAATAGACAGTTTTGATTAATATCTATGAATGGGCAGGGAAAACACCCTTGGAATGTGGAGCACCAACGGTGGTGGTGGAATTGCCGGCGGCCAAGATTCAGGCGATGAATTCTTGGATGATTACTCAGGAAGCACTTCTCCATTGTCACCTCCCTCTATTTATGCTCTTTTCTCCCTTTTTGTTGCAATTTCTTGCTTAGTAACTTTTCAAATTATAAGCCTGACATCAATGTTATAGCAAGCAATAAGTTGTCATTTCTAATTTAATTCACATCATCAGCTTCTGCTGGAAAAGAACTGTACATTATGTTTATTAAGAATTCTTAAGAATCAATTCCACGGTGAAAAAATACATGGGTATATAATAGTTTGAGCTTAATTACCTAATCGGTTAGTTTTAATATTTTAGCAATAATTGACTCAAACTCATTAAATCCAATTCATTCGTGAATTTAATCCATACTCAATTCAAGTTATCTCTATCCTTTCAATTCAATTTCTATCAAATTCTTCCAACATTCTAACCTGAATTTCTGTTCAACCCAGTTCACATGTCAATCATCTCCTTTTGTTTTTTTTTTCAAGTGTATTTTATCAATGGAACAAAATTACATTAACTAAATGGAAACAAATAATTTAGAAAATTAAATCAGATCAGACCATAAATTGTTATTAATTAATCAAAATAAAATTTATATAAATTATTAATGAAAAATTGATTATTTTGGTTACAATTAATATCAACTATATATGTAATAGAGAAAAAAAAAAAAAAAATTCAATATTGCAATAACAAAATCGCATCAATTTGGTTTTATTTTTCGATTGTGATATAATTATGATAAGCCTATGTACTTACGGTTATTAATCTCATATATATAAAGCAGAGGCATGGCGTGGGAGAAGTGGGAGATTTCAATCTAATATCACAAAATAAACACTTGATTGCTAAATTAATAATTTTAAGATTTATTAAGAATAAAACTTGGTGGATTTTAGCCTTTTTTTTTTTTTTTTTTTTTTTGATAATTGGTGGATTTTAGCCATATCTATTTCAGTATATATTTATTTTATTTGGAGAACTGATTTGGCCATATCATGATAAGGAGCATGCGGAATTTATTACAAAACAGCTCCTAGCTAGTGGGGAAATTCTAATGTCATTTGAAACCTAATCATTAATATCCTGAGGATATTCAATTAATCAAATGTGCCTAACAATTGTTTTAATCAGGATACTAAAACTTGAATTAAAGGATAATGAGTTTTTTTTTCCCTTCCTTTTTAGTATAACCTAACAGATTTAATATTGATAAAATTCAATTCTGATGTCCATTTCTAAAATAATATCAATTTATTAATAGGCTAATACACCAATTTAAAATAGAACTTAATGAATTCTTCAATTTACATTTTGCTTTAGGTTAATCAATAAATTGTTTAGTCAACAAGCAAAGACAATTAATTTTGAGAAAAAAGCATTGTTTACTTTAAAAAAAAAAGAATGAATTAAGAAACTTCAGGTAGCACAGAACATAACATATGAGGTCTAATATATTATATATTAGGGATTAGGGAACCATATCATGACTATATATTATATCAAATTAATGTATAAATGTTTAAAGCTGTATGGCTAAGGAAGAACCTTTTTTTCCATTAGAAAAATAATAATGAAAAATAATATAAAAGCTGACCAACTTGTTATTTGATGATTGTAGATATTGTACTTAATATCACTTCTAAGATATATGTGGATAAAAGATGATGTAGTTCCCTTGATATTTTAAAAATATATGCAACTTGATTGTGACTTATTTAAGATCTCTTTGGTGGCTTTTGATCAACTTTATATCAATTTTAGTCTAAGATACTAAAGTAATTAAACTGTGAATGGACAGATGTGAAGAAGGTGATTATGTAGTTCTTGGTAGGTTTTCATACCAAATTGGGTTCTCAAGAATTTTTTTTTTTAAAAAAAAAAAAGAGGAAAAAAGGAAAATAATAAAAAAGAGAGAGAGAGAGAGAGAGATTTCCTTTAAAAGCATGTGACATCAACTAAGGTTTATTCAGTTCATGTAGGCTTCTTTTTTTTAGTTCTCATCTTATAATATATTATGTTATCCTTTTGCATTTTTATCACAGTTGTTCACTTCTTGGCCCTTAAAGATTATAGGGAACATATTTCATTGTTGGCTTTTTCTAATTTAAAATTGTGTCTGTTGCATGAACAGGACAAAGTGATGGTTGTAAAGTGTGATTAGCTAGCCACTAATGATCCCTCCTCAATAATGGTGAAAATTAATTATTTTTTATTGATTAGGCTAAAATAGGAGAGCTTGAATTTTCATGAATGAAAAGTCACGAGTTCAAATATCAATGGAAGCCAAATTTACTAAAAAACTGAGAGACCACTTAAATATTACTAAGCAACTTGTGCTTCTATCATAAATTAAAGTTATCCTGTTGCACAAGGTTTCTTGTGTTGCAGAGGGTCAAATGAATGCAACTTTCCAAGAAAAGATAAAAAAAATAACAAAAACGATTACCAAGATTTATTCATGCTCTGCCTAGCTCTAGCTACTAGATGGAAATTCTGTTTTGAGTTATCAAGTATTTGCCTCATATATATTCCTCTAATTAATCTTAATAGTTAGCAAGAAAAAGAACACAAAATTGCATACTATTGTGGGGGAGAGAAGTGAAACTTGAAATTTATGCAAGTTGCTATTTATACAAACATGTCTGTTTTTACATTTTTGAACTTCTTTGAGTCAATTCATTAAGAGTAAAAACTTCAATTCATATCCCAGAGAGAGCCCAAAGAATCCAAAATGCTAGAGTCACCATCTTCAACATTCCATGTAATATAACAAAAACAAGAACCAAAACCACTACAGTCTCCATGAATTTTCATTTCACTTTGATCATTTTGATCATTTGATAATTCTGACATCCAATCATATATCCTTGTTTCATATGGTGAATTCAAGTATGTCAAACTTGATGATAACTCATAGTACTGCTCCAATGATGACTCTGTACTAATTCCTATATTATCTTGATCAACTGAACTTGTATCCTCTTTCTGATACAAGAAATCTTGTTTACCATTGTTTGCTTTGCACTCAAAATTTTCTGCCACAAAAGAAATGGAATTAAGTAGAATTATATATATTTCTATTTCAAGAATAAGTAGAAAGAAAATTTTTGTATTTTGCACACCTTCTTGTGCTTGTAATTTCTTTCTCAAATGAGTTCTCCAATAATTCTTGATCTCATTATCAGTTCTTCCTGGCAACTTTCGAGCAATCTTTGCCCACCTGCAACATGGAAAAAAAAAACTTTCATATTAGTAATAAAGATAACTTTGATTTAGTGTTACTGAAATCATCTTCAGGCATTAAGAGAAAAATGTGCTAGTACTGGAGTAGAATGGAGAACATTACTTGTTACCCCATAACTCATGAAGTTGAAGAATAATCTGTTCTTCTTCAGCACTTATATGACCGCGCTTAAGATTGGGGCGAAGGTAGTTCAGCCACCTGAGCCTGCAACTCTTGCCACTTCTCTTTAGACCTACAAAAAAGAGAAAATTCATTATATATACAAATCAAGAATTAATAATTAATTAATTAATCTCTAAGCTCTATTAATTGAAGACAGTTTAATACCAGATGCTGTTGCAATGAAATCCCATTTTCGTTCCCCGAAAATGGTTACAAAAGCCACTAATTGCTCATCTTCTTCTTCTAGCCAAGGCCCTTTTCGCAATTTGTCTCCATGAATAGATGCTGCTTGGCAAGTCATTATATTTTCTCGAGTATATTGCAGAGAGGAGTTATAGTGTTCTTATATAGGATGAATAAGGTGGCAAAAATGTAAGTATTTAGAGGATCAAAAGGGTGACCAGAAAATCTTACATGGGCAAACACACGTGGATAACACTAGTTAATTTGTGGGAACTCCACCTTTGGTTGGCTTGCATGAGTTGAGTACTTCAAAACTAAGAATATATGTCTTATGTCTAATTTGAAAATTATTGTGGAGGAATATAGTTATATATTTATTATAGTTTTTTTTTTTGAAATAATATTTATTGTAGTTATTATCTTACAAAGTCAAATTAAGATAATAATATGAATTATTCTATATAAGAAGAAGTAGATGATAGAGTCTACCAATTAATATGTACCCTTAGATTCATGGTCCATGTTTTTTGCACTCACTTGAATTTTAATTCATAGCTGTTGGATTACAAATTATTAACATAGCTAGTTTGATCAATCAATAGATGCATGGTTTACAACTTATGACAATCATACATCAAATTTGAAAGTTTATGTTTGAGCATCATTAATAATGTGTGATTTCATACTAAAAAAATTGTGTGATTTAGAAGCAAATATGCGGCTTCAACTTGTAAGAACTGATCGATTAACCGGCGAATCAGTTGACCTGAAACTGTGATTCAACGAAAAAAATTATGAAATTATCAATTATTTGAACCAAAAACAAATTTGTGATAATTTTCCCCGTAAAAT
>CATKHJ010983599.1:0-10618 GCA_949750685.1 Vernicia montana
AATATATAAAAAATTATTTAATTAACATTGTATAAAAAATCCAAAAAATATAAAAAATATTATGATAATTCACCAATCAAATGTCATAATAGACGACATATATGGAAAGAATTTCATAATCAACACTAATCCATGAATTTATATTTTCAAGCCTCAAAATCTTCATGAATGAAGACAAACAAATCTCATATAATATATAATAAGTAGTTTAATTATTATTTATATAGAATATTTTCATATATTTTTTATAATAGTTGATTGAGATCCTATTATAATAAGTAGTTTAATTATTATTTATATAAAATTTATTTTTGAGTTTATTGAAATCTTGTATAATAAGTAGTTAAATTTTCTAAGGAAGTAAGCAGTTAATTTTACAAGAAATACAATTATTTATTTTAACAATTAATATGAAAAATAATTTGTGTGGAAAGAGAAAAAAAAATAATGATAAATTATAGAATTATAAAAAAAATAAAAAAAATATGAAAATCAATTTTAAGAACATCAATGCAAACTCCCTAAAAAAAAGTATATATATAATTAAGTATTGTATTTTAAAAAAAAAAAATAAAATTCAGTTGGGATTCTCTCGTTCTTGTGACGAGCCCTATTCTCCTGTCCTTATGACATGGTTTCATTTGATTGATTGAGTTCTTTTATTCCTTTTTCTTTATTTTTTGGATTCTTTTCTCCTGGTGGTTTTATTATGGCTGGCAGCAGTGTTTCTAGTTCAAGTTTGTTGGAGGATAATTATGCACGCCTTTCTATTGTTGAGGAAAAGGAAAATGGGGTGGCAATTGGTGGTAATGATCTGCGTTCAGTGGACAATGATTTTCAGTTGTGTTTGGTTGGCAGGTTCCTTTCTGATAAGCAAATCAAATATAATTTTATGTGCAGTGCCATGGCGTCTGCATGGCGACCAATATGTGGTGTTACCATTAAAGATTTAGGGGATCAACGCTATCTATTCAGGTTCTATCATGAATTAGATTTACAGCAAATCCTTGACAGTGGTCCCTGGTCTTTTGAACAAAATCAACTTGTCCTTAGTCGGATTAGGAGTTATGAACTACCATAATTTGTACCCTTAAATAAAGCTTTGTTTTGGGTACAGGCTTATAATCTTCCACCGGAGTTCATGTTGAAGAAAGTGGCTACGGTTGTTGGGAATTATATTGGAATGTTCATTGAGTATGACATGAATAATTTCACTAGTGTTTGGAGATCCTTTCTTCGTGTGTGTGTATAACTTAATGTTACTAAACCACTAAAACGACGAATGAAATTGAAGAAGGAGAGTGATGGTGAGAACTGGTTTTGGGTGGATTTTAAATATGAGAGGTTGTCAACGTTTTGTTTTGTTTGTGGTTTACTTGGACACTTAGAATGTTTTTGTCCCACCATTTTCTCCATTATAGGAATTCAACAGGTTGAAAAACCTTATGGGAGTTGGATGCGTGCATCGTCTCGATGGAACCAATCTCAGGGGGGCGAGCGATGGCTAAGGTCTGAGGGGGTTGGTGGGTCGGAGCAGGGGAATAGTAGCGTGGGTGGTAAGAATTCTAGTTTTGGAAGAAGAGAGTTTGTAGGAGAAGAGGGAGGGCAGTTAAGCGTTAATATAAGGATTCATTCCAATCCTTATGGCTTGTTTGCAGCTTCCATTTAGAAGGAAACTACCATATCTGAGCCAATTTATGACACGTCCTCAAGCTTACAAGTTATGGAGATAGATGTACAGGTCATGGTTGACCAAAAAAAGAGACGTTTGGATGGGCTTGACGCAGTGGATCAAATGGAAGTATTAAGTGAACCTCTTGGGCCTGTTGGGGACTCAACTATTGGGACAAGTCTTGTGCTTGTGTCAAAAAATGGAATAGAGGCGGGATCTGGAGTCCAGACCCGCCTAGCCAAATGAGTGTTATTGCTTGGAATTGCCGGGGTATGGCCAACCCTCGGGAATTCGTGTATTGAAGGACTTAGTCCGTGACAAAAGGCCATGTTTAATTTTTCTTAGTGAGACTCTTGTAAAGAAGAATAAGATGGAATGGGTTCAAGCCCAATTGGGCTATAATGGGTTGCATGTAGTAGATTGTGAAGGTCATAGTGGTGGGTTGACAATGCTTTGGAAGATTAAGGAGATGGTTAAGGTCTTGGGCTCTTCTACTCATTTTATTGATGTTGAAGTAAAAATTGATCAGAAAGGTATTTGGAGATATACTGGGTATTATGGGCACCCAGATAGAAGTAGGAGAAGTGATTCTTGGTCTCTTTTGCGTCGATTGGCAACATCTTCTGCACTTCCATGGTGTACAATGGGAGATTTTAATGATCTTTTGGCGCATTATGAGAAGAAGGGAGGTGCCCCATATCCTCAATGGTTGATTAATGGGTTTAGGAAGGTGATTTTGGACTGTGACCTTTGTGATTTGGGTTTGTATGGATGTCTGTTTATTTGGGAGAGGGGGAGAGGTTCAAATGCTTGGGTTGAAGAGAAACTTGATTGAGGCTTTATGAACAAAGCTTGGCAACAATTATTTCGTGAGGCAAAGGTATGGGTGCTAGAGTCATCTTCTTCTGATCATTTGTCGTTATTTCTTGACTTGGAAAAATTGATTTATGTTCCTAAATCTCGGCAGTTTCGGTTTGAAAATACTTGGCTAAATGAGAGAGATTGTAAAGAGGTAGTGGCCCGTTGTTTGGCGGATTACTCTTCATTTGAGCTTCAACGGAAGATGGAGTTTTGTGGGTTTGAGCTTTCAAAATGGGGTGGTTCTATGGTGTGTCAGTTCAGGGACATAATTAAGAAGTGCAGAGAACGAATGGTTGTGTTTCAAAATAAGAGGGATCAGCTGGGGATTGTTGAATTCCATCGGGCTCGCTCTGAATATTTCGTTATTCTACGACATCAAGAATCTTATTGGCAACAGAGGGCAAAACAATTTTGGTTGAAATAAGGGGATGCAAATACTCGTTTCTTTAATGCCTTTGCATCTGCTAGGAAGAAGAAAAATCAAGTTCGAAGATTGAAAGATGAGGAGGGTCATTGGCAAACTAACAAGGATCAGTTGCATACAATTGCTATCAGTTATTTTGAGAAGTTGTTTTCGTCTACTCGGTGTGTGGGAGAGTCTATCTTTCAATGTGTCCAAAATCGGGTTTCAGTAGCTTAGAATGAATGGCTTTTGGCACCCATTGATGCGATAGAGGTTCGAGAGGCTATATTTTCTATGCATCCGGATAAATCACCATGTTTAGATGATATGAATCCTGCTTTTTACCAACATTTTTGGCATATTATAGGAGATGATGTGGTTCGGTTGTGTAGGGAGTTTTTGACTAATGGTGTCATGCCAACTGAGTTGAATAATACAGCTATTGTTCTTATTCCCAAAAAAATCAATCCTGGGTATATGACTGATTTGCGACCTATTGCCCTCTGTAATGTGATTTACAAAATCATTGCGAAGGTAATGGCTAACAAGATGAAAGCAATTCCACTAAGGCTTATATCTGAGAATCAAAGTGCATTTATAGCTGGTAGGCTTATAACTGATAGTATTATAATTGCCTTTGAATTATCTCATTTTTCAAAGAGGAAATGATAAGGAAAGCATGGGATTGCAGCTTTGAAGATTGATATGGCTAAGGCATATGATAGAATTGAGTGGCAGTACTTAAGGGGTATGTTGGTTGCAATAGGGTTTAATGATGTTTGGAATTCCCGTGTTATGTCCTGTATTGAAACGGTTAATTATTGTATTCTTATGGATGGTATGGAAGTGGGTATGATTTGTCCACATCGTGGGTTAAGGCAAAGGGATCCCCTTTCCCCTTACTTGTTTATTCTATGTGCTGAAGGGTTGAGTGTGTTACTGCGGCAACATATGGAAATAGAAGGGCGCCATCTGTATCCCATCTTTTCTTTACAGATGACTCATATCTGTTTTTTCGAGCATCCTCTAAAGAAAGTAATGTGATGCAAACTATTCTGCAGATTTATGAAGTAGCTTCCGGACAAACTATCAATTTTGCAAAATCTTCAATTATGTTTAGCTCCAATGTGGATGCAACAACTCGCGATATAGTATGTCAAGTATTTCGAGTCGCAGTGGTCCGTGACCAAGGGAAATACTTAGGGCTTCCAAATTTTATTGGGAGGAAAAAGAATGAGGTGTTTAATTTTGTGAAGGATCGAGTATGGCATAGATTGCAAGGGTGGAGAAACATGAATTTATCTAGAGCTGGTAAAGAAGTGTTGTTAAAAATTGTCGCATAGGTGGTTCCAAACTATGTCATAAATGTGTTTCTCCTGCCATTGGATTTGTGCATGGAAATTGAGTGAATGATGAATGCATTTTGGTGGGGTAGTAATCATGGAGACCATCGTGGAATTCGTTGGATGGCGTGGGATAAGCTGTGTAAGCCTAAGGCTTTGGGTGGCTTGGGGTTTAAGCGGTTGCGAGAATTCAATTTAGCTATGCTTGGTAAACAAGCCTGGCGTTTGCTAGTGGATCCTTACTCTCTGGTTAGTATAATCTTTAAAGCCCGTTATTATCCTAATTCTACCTTACTGGAGGCCAGTTGTGGTCCCAACCCAAGTTACATATGGAGAAGCATATTTGCTACTCAAGATGTAATTTAAAGTGGGAGTCAGATTCGTATTGGTGATGGGCAATTTACTTCTATTTGGAACTCTGTTTGGCTGCCATCGTTGGATAGTGGGAAAGTTTCTACAGATATTCCTGTGGGGTTGGAGGATGCAAGGGTGTGTGACTTGATGTATGTGGAAAGTAGATGCTGGGATGTTGATTTAATTGCTGATTTGTTAAATGAAATGGACAAAGAGATAATTCTGTCTCTTCCTCCATCTCATCGTGCTGTAGAAGATGCTTGGTATTGGATTCATGATAAGAAGGGGTCTTTTTCTGTGTGTTCTTGTTATAGGGTATTGCAAGGGGAGTTAGTGAGCTCGAGTAATTTGGTTTGGAAGAGGTTATGGGCATTGAAAGTTCCTACAAAAATTAAAAATTTTCTATGGCGTGTATGTTCGAATTGCATTTCTACTATTGTGTTACTCCGTACAAGGCAGGTTGTTGTTGATTCTTTATGCCCGTGGTGCCAATGTGAGGAGGAGACCATCCTCCATGTGTTGTTGGAATGTCAAATGGCTCAATCTTGTTGGGTTCTTTCACAATTGCAAGTTGCAATTTCAGGTACATCTTATGTAGTGGATTGGGTCTCTACCTTCCTCGCTTCTAATAATGGGGAAAAATGCTATTTTTGCGATTATATGTTGGCAATTATGGCAACATAGGAATAATTGGGTTTGGAAACAAAAATCTTCCACTGCGCATAGGCTCATTAACTCTGCTGGTCAGTATCTTCGACAGTGGCAAGATGCACAGGTATGTTCATCTCATAGTGGTCCTGTATGTCAGGTAGTAGGGGATGGGGATGTTGTATGGACTAAGCCAGCAGTTGGGTGGGTAAAAGTAAATGTTGATGCAACAGTGTTTCATGCTTTGGGAAAGGTGGGTGTTGGGTGTGTAGTTCGTGATGAGGTAGGGGCGATGTTGTGGGCAAGATCAGCGGTTGTGCAAGGTGTTTACCCAATAAGAGAAGTTGAATCAATTAGTATGAAGGAAGCTCTCTCATGGATAAAGGCTAAGCAACTGGATAAGTGTGTTTTTGAGTCAGATTCATTGCAAGTAAATGAAGCTTTAAGAGGTCTGAATAATAATTCTCTATTTCATTTGATTATTGAATATTGTAAGCACTTCGTTAAGTTTTTTAGGCAAGTGCAATTTCATTTTGTTCGACGATCTGTGATCTGTGTAGCACATTGTCTAGCTCAAGCTGCTCGTTCTTTGTCAAGTCCGCAGGAGTGAAGTTTACACCCTCTTTGTTTTATTTCTTATGTAATACTTTATGAGATTTCTTATTAATATAAGTATTACTGAATTTAAAAAAAAAAAAAAAAGTATTGTATTTTTTTTCTCATTAATTTTTTTGTAATTTATTAATTAAACTCAATTGAAAAGTTATGAACATGGACTCCTTCAACTTGAAAGTTGGTAGGATAATAATAATAATTTATATGCTGTAGTCTAATAAAAAATAATTGTCAAAATTCTTTTGGGGCAAAATTTATATATGCAAGAGAGACGATACCTCAATCAAATTAATGTAGAACTAAGTCTATAAAGCCATTGCAATTTCAAATTGATTTACTTCCATGAATTACATATCCAAATATCGCAAAAAAAAAAAAAAAAAAAAAAATCAAATCAAATAGAGAGATCAATAACAAAATATACAACATTATAGTTTACCAAAATCAAACCAATTTTTTTTTTATTTTTTATTTTTTGGATAATAAGTATATAAAGTATAATAGATAGCCAATTAAAAATAATGTTCATCAAGAAAATCAATCAACAATTCGTTAATCATATAGCTCTAATATATATAATAGCAAATAATTAAGATATTTCAAAAAAAAAAAAAAAAAAAAGAGGGAAAAGATGCTATGACTAATAGTAAACATGAGAAAAAAAGAAATCATCCGATTACTAAAGCAAGACAAACATGAGAAAAAATGTTAAAGAAATATTGATTATAAAAAAGCTTTTACATTTTAACGTGAAAAGAAAAAAAACTGTAATATTTCAATCTAAAGACTGTGATGATTTTAGAATATAAAAAGACTTAAAGTTATCTAATATTCGTAAACTCCTATAACTATTGAGAATTAAATGAATTTTCGGCATGGTAACTACTATTATAAAATTTAGCCCAAAATCAAAACGTAAGATATTACAGAATCTAATATTTTAAAACCGTCATAGCCTCATATTAAGATATGATAAAGTTGATATCATAATAAAAATTTAGTTTAATTTAGACTAAGATAAAACATATATAGTAAAATACCATGTAGTATAGGATTTTGTTTCACGAGATTTGGATGTTTCCTTTATGTGTATATAACATATCTATTGTGCTAAATCTTTTATGTTTTTTATTTGGCAAAAAAAAAATCTTTTATGTTTTCTCTTATTAATGAGATGCCAGTAATGGGTCGACCTAGGAGAACTTTCCGTAGGGGACCGCCTCGCCCCGAACGGAGAGGAACACCAGATGCAGCATCAACTTTGGTGGCCCACAATACCAACGTACCTGATCTACTGTTTAAGGGCATGCGTATGTACTATTCTGTGAAGTATATTATCACATGATTATTTGAATGTCCCCACCTCTAGGCTTTATCTACCATTATAGAACTGGACGGTGCAGATTGGTCTAAGCACTTGAAATGCAATCTCCACCGTCAGATTGTTATTGTGTAACATATCATGCAAGATTCTATTTATGGGTTCTGGACTTCTGGACTTCTGGTTGCTATATAAGGTAAACAAATTTTTTTTTTTTAATTTTAATTTACCGATGCCCAATTTTCATCACTAGTGGATGAGTTAATGGAGAGTAGACTGAAATTTCAGCTTCTCATGTTAATAATGTAAAATGTGTGTATGAGATATAATGATTAATGTATTTTTTTAAAATTATTATAATTTTAATATGTTACATATTTTTTTCATATCTTATATGTATTTGTGTGTTATATATATTTTCAAAAAAATTCGATAGCTCGTAGCACTGAACACATGCCTCTAATCACAATGTGTTTGATAGGAAGAAATGCTTTTGGGATAGCATAAATAGATGATGATGTATTAAATGTCTAATGCATATATATGCAATTACCAAGATTTTAGATTCAAATAGGTTAATCTCTTTCTCATTTTATACTTTATCAATTTATTATTTTTTCTAAATTTAATTTTGATTGAGATTCTAATTCGATATTCTTAAATTTTAGAGATACTTTTAATATCACTAAATTAAAATTTGGTTGGTGCCATTTATCAATTTAGGATCAATGCTTCAACATTAATTAGGGTTTCACATTTTTTTTTTCTTTTTTAAAGAGGGCTCTCCATATCTTAATTTAATTTATGTATGCAATAATTTGCATCTTCTAAATATTTATTTATTAGTTAATAATTAAATGATTGAATGTGTATCTCATAATATAATATAATTATAAATCTAATTTTTTACTTTCATTTTTCTTTTTAAGAAAATTTTATATGCTAATAAATAAAATGATGATAGTATATATGATATTAATTTCATACAAATGAAAATTAAATATTTATGCAAAATATGCTATAACAATTCCAATTTTTTTTTATTTTTTAACTTGGAACAAATGTAAACATTTTATTATAAAATTTTGCCATGAACTAGAGACCAAAAATATTACATTTAGGGTCATATAATATATTTTTCAATAAATTCAAAGTTTTAGAGGCAAAATTGCTAACAAGTATTTTTATTAAAAAAAAAAAAAACAAGTATTTTTATTATAGTATATACAACTATAAAATGTTTCCTTTCATGAGTTATAAGTTTCACAATTATACAATCATTCAAAAAGTTAAATTTAATTAAATTTAAACTCGAGATTCTTCATAAAAACTGATTAATATGATATTAATTTTTATTAATTTGATGAGAATTATTAAATATAAAATTTATTTGTCAATGGCCATATATATTATGTAGCTAATATATATATATATATATAAAGCACTAACTAAAAAGCGCAAAGTTAATTCACACAACTCTAACCAATTGTGTTAATTCTATCATTTAAAGTCATAATCAATTCCATGAACAAATTCACATGGGCTAGAAGATCTAAATCCAATTTCATGCCATGCCTACATAACCCAATATTCTTAATTGTTTGTTGTAACTTGGCATCTACAATTAACTAATGTCTCCCATTGTCTTGTAATTAATAAATACAATAACCTTACAAAAACAAATTTTGGTGTGACATTCTTTCAATAAATTGACATGTTTGGGTTCTGACCATTTGATATAATTATATAAGTTGTACTATTGGGTTATGAGGTGTGGCAATTATCATATTATAATTGATAAACACATAATTGTTTTGGAGAAATTCAAAGAGAATTTGTACATAGGAGAAGATTCTTTTATATTATATATATATATATATATTATATGTCATTGATAATGTAGAAAAAAAAAATTAAGAATTCAATTCCTAATAGCATCTCATCTCAAAAGAATATTTACTTAAACTAAACTCTTTATAATAAAAAATTATCTAACAAAAAACGACTCTAACAATATTTTTATGTTCAAAATATAAATTAGAGAGTTGATTTGACTCTCTACATCTAAAGAGTAGAGAGCTAAACTTTATTATTTATTCTAATTGTAATTAATGTTATTTCCTTTTATTGGTTTTTTTAAAAATATTTTTCTTTTTTTTTTTACAAGTCATTTAATTTTAAGATATTAAGAGTATTTTTAATGGTGCTCTTTATTTTAAAAAATATATTTTGTTCAATAAAAACATTTTAGTTGATAAAGAGTATAAAACTTTACTCAAATCTAATAAACTTTTCATATTTTATTATTCAATTTACTTTATCTCGTAAGCATTAATGATTTTAATATTTTAATATTTTTTTTCATTTTTTAAAATTGTCCAATAAAGAAAAGAGTACTAAAACTATATATAATAAATTGTATGAAAACTTATACTGCATTAATTAAAATTAGAATAAAAAGTGATTCATAACTCTTTAGATGTAGAGAGTTAAAGCAACTCTTTTCTTTATTTTTAAAAGATAATTTTTTTTTATTCTAGGTCACAAGTGTCCCCACGTCATTGGCGTATGACTAATCCTGCTCAAGCCATGTGAGACTATAAGAGTGGCAAAATTCTCCCTTAAGAGTTTTAAAGCAACTGTATACCCAGGGCTATATTTTACATGTCCAATGATTTGAGATGACTCCTTATAATAAATAATTTAACACATATAAAGAGTTGTTTGGGGATGCTCTAATGCTTATGGGATAAAATAAAATAAAAAGCAAAATATAGAGAGTCCATTGGATTTGATTAAAATTTTATACTCTTTATATTTAAATATTAATTAAAATATTGTTTATTAGATAAAATTAGGGCTGAGCACGGATATTAAAAGTTTCGAATTGAACCGAATAATCGAACAAAAAATATTCAGAATCGGACCGAACCTTTGACTTTTTGACTTTCCTCGAATTGTACTGGACCGAGTGAAATGTTTTGGTACGGTTCTGGATATTAAGGTATATCCAGACCGAGAACCGGACTGAATTGAACCGGATTGTACCGAATTGAATTAAACCGAAATAACCAAAATTTTTTAGTTTTTCATTTATAATATATAAGTAGTGATAATTGAATAATGTAAAGATAACATAAAAATTATAAGATTATATATGACATTATACCAATTATTAAATTATATTAAAATTATATCAAAAGAAAATATAGATGAATTATAAATCTATAATTATAAATGTATATACCTCAATTCAATTTAATATAACTATTAATATTTATATAATTTACTTAAATATGAGCTTCATTAAATTTGTATTAATAAAAAATTAGTAATATAATATGGATTAAGTTTTAATAATACTAAGATATAACCATATATTACAATTAAACATTTTAAAT
>CATKHJ010983620.1:0-10507 GCA_949750685.1 Vernicia montana
GGGACTAGATTTTTGATTTCTTTTGAAAATGATGGTTGGGCTTAGTAATATAAGAATAACTTGATGAAAAATGATTTCATGAACAATTATATGAATGGAATGATAATTATAAAAATGAAATGACAGTTATAAATAACAAAACATATAAATAAAAGGAATAGAAATAAATTGACAAAATAATTAAAATTACAATAAAAATTAAATAAATAGGGGATGTCTTCTCTAGCTCTTATGGGTACTAGGAAAATCACACATTCCCCAAAATAAGAAAGTGGTAAGGAAGAGAAGTTGTTTGTTTTATTTTGGATTTGCCATTTGGAACAAGTGTGCTTGTGTATCCCTTTGAATGTGAATCAAAACCCATACAGTTCTCCCATTTTGGAATGGAGGGTTTGTTTATTTTATCTTTAATTTTATCATGTTTTGATGATTTTAAAGAAGGTTCTTTACTTTAAAGAAAAAGGGAAAAGGTGCTCTCTCTTGGTTCTCTTTGAAATTGGAGGAGGAGAATAGAGCGCATTGTCGGATCGGAGTTTTAATTTTCAAAATGCAAAGGTATAAAAATAAGTCCAAATCCTGAAGTCAAGTCAAATCAAAGAGAAATAACTTGGTCACATTGCAAAGGTTATTTAATTAAGCAAAGCAAATTATTTAAAATATTTAAACTAAAAAGCAACTTAAAAACCTTATTTAATCCAAAGAGGACTAAATTAGGCGAAATAAAATCAAGGAGGAATTAGCCCTAGGAGACCTTTATAAAGAAAATAAAGAGAAGATTAGAAGGTTGAGAGGACATCTGTTAACTAACAACAAAGGGATGAGTTGAAATGAGGTGGGGAGGCTTGCTTTTATAGGCCAAGGAGTGAGGGAAAGAGTTGCAATTTTCTAATATGGGATTAGGAATCAACACAAAAGGTAAAAGAGGACAAAATGTGGGATTTGAGCAGAAAATAAAGAATATTGTCGGAGTAGCCCAGAGCTACAGTAGGTGGAGCCTACAGTTTCGCAGGCTGCCTTGCGGCAACTGCAGAGGAGCTTGCGGTAGCCGTAGGCTGCTTCCTAGTAGTTTCTCCTGTTTTGTCCCGTTTGCATCCGTTTTGCGTCTTTTCTTACCTGTTCTTGATCCCGAATGTCCCGAAGGCTTTCCAAAGGTTGTGGAAGTCAGATCTCTCCATGTGAATGCTTGACTCTTGCTCCTAGGCCTGCACAAGTTGGGTTATATACAGTAAAATATCCTAGAGGTGCAAAATTATGTGTTCACAACGTTCAATTTTGGATTAGAAGCATGAAATTAGGGTTTTTCCCAATTTGGAGAATTTAGCCAACTGTGAATTTGAGATCCTATGTTTGATTGTTCAAATTGATTGTTTAATTGTGCAATTGGATGGTTGAATTTCATATATTGAGATTCAATTTGAGGAATTGACGTACAATTATAGCTTTTTTCCCAATTTACCCCATTCGACCATGTTAGGATTTTTTACCTAATGTTGTTTAATTTCAGTTGCATATTCCAATGAGCTTCTATGTACTTGAATTAAATGATTTGATACTCAATTGAAATATTAGTTGCATAATTGATGGTTTTCCCAAATTGGACTTAGGTCAATTAGGGTTTCTTAAATTGGACTTCTTTAAATTAAATTGATGGCATGATTGAGTTCAATTGTGTGTATATGTATTGTATGCTATTTTAATTAGTATAATTGAGCAAATGCATAATGGTTTGGGCACATAGGCCATTTGACCATGAAAGGGTTTGATAGCCTAAGTACTATAATTTGGTTTGACTATGTAATTGAACTTGTATATGTATATGAATGATGAGTATGTTGTTTGATTGTGCAAAGCTTATGTGTTATGTGAAGATTACTTACTTTAGGCCATTTGGCCATGATGTGAGTGTGAGCCTTAGTACTCCACAATTGATGATGAGTATGTGAATGAGTCAACCTTAATGGTATGACTTAATGTGAGTATTGATTGGTTGATTATTGCATAGCCTTGGATAGTATGCTAGGTTTAGACCTAGGATAAGGCTAAGGTTAGGTTTGTTACTTGAGTTTGATGCTCAGTATAATATGAATGGTATGATGGCATTGTAGAGGACAAAGGAAGAGGTGGTGTTTTTGAAGGCGAGGAGCATCCCTACCCATTGCATTAAGTGTTAGGAGCTAAGGCGATAAGAGGTGAGTATACAACATGCTAGTATGATATAGGAATCCATACATTTGACAATTGATATCCATATAAGAACTATTGAAATCTTAGCAACTATTCTTCTATCATACATTTCATACCTAATATGATACTCATTTGCTATGCTAGGATTAATTATTTAAGGCCTTTGGCCTATTGCTAATTGTATATTCCTATTGGAACCCACTGATACAAAAATTATGGTATAAGTTTATCATTGAAATACTATTAGATTCTTGAGGCATATTTCCTTTCATGTATGCCATATTGCTAAATCATTATGAGATATATTGTATACATATGAAACCTTTGAAAGTAAAAATTCCAAACTGATGTGGGGTTATACATCAGACCTTGTGCACACGGTAAAAAGCCCGCGGATAGGGTGAGCGTATCCGGACCTTATCTAGAAAAGGTTTAATGGTTTTAGTCATAAGACCTGATAAGTTTTACGATGTATTTGTTATGTGAAAAGAGTAAGTAAGGCATTAGTTGCTACTCTATTTACTTATATGAGGGAAGCATACCACCTATAACTTTTGGTTTATGCTAAATCATTATATGAGTTATCTTTCATTACGAGATTGTTGCAACCAGATTTCTGGCCCTGGTTGGATGGACTCTGCACTGCTTTCTAATAGAATATTGGGAGATTAATGCCAAGGGAAGGGTTGAAGATGGAGAAAGGAGTCGCCACCTAATTTTTAAAAACTAGAAAAATGGTGACTAGGATCCTTAGCTTATTTCCTAATCACCCATATTAGAGATTATGGTTAGGAATTTAGGTACGATCCTGGGAAGGTGTTAGGCACACAGGTCGTCCAGCTGTGAAGTTGGCTTCCATTATTTGGTCTCATTAATGCATGCTTTCATCAAGTTATTTGGATTACACTAATATGACAGTTATTGCACATCATCGATCAATCCACTTCATATGGTCTGTTATTTAACACATCAACATGCCTTAAACAATTTAACTGTATTAGGGCTTTGGATTTACCAGGTTGCCATGCCTTAGCCATTTGGTGGGTTTCTACACATGCATCATGCCATCCTAATTAATTTACAACCAAACATGTTTTGGGTTTCTACCAATTTTATTCAACAGTTCATCATGCTTACATGAAACATGTAGATTATTGAATAAGCACAATCAAAGCAACCTAAACATGCAAACTAGTTAATTAATTCCAATTATTCGCCTAAGTTCGACACGCCATTTTATGTTAATCAAAAGTTTATTTTAGGTTCAATTACATGATAAATCCTTTAATTACCAAATTTCATATTGATGATCATACATTTAAATCCTAGGTCTAAAGCATTAAATTGGGGTTAGGGAAGGGGAATCCTTCGAAAGGTGAAGGATAATTAATTACAACCTATTGAAAATAAATAAATCCTAATTTATAGACCTAAACTATAGGGCCTAAGACTATTCTAAAACACTTAGGAAGCAGACAAAATTATGGGAAAATTGCATAAAGATCCAGAAGGCCTCGAACAACTAGAACAGGACTAGGGGCGCGTGGTACCCCCACGCGCTTGCCTTCATCTGGGCAGAACCTGAACTTTCTGACTTTGCTCTCGTTTGCTCTTTGATTGATTTTTGGTTCATCTATTAGCCTCCAAGCTCTATAAAAATTATGAAAATGCTATAAAACTCATAAAAACTTGAAATAATGGTTTGATCATATTAAATAGAAAAGAAAAATGCAAAAATATGAAAAACATATTAAAGGTGGGCGCTTGGGGGTGCTATGCGCCCACGAGCCCCTTTCGTGGATGAGCAGGGGTGCCACGCGCCCCTCACCTCTTGGATAGTAGAGATTTCATTTTAATTTCTGGTATTTCATGATTTCTAAGGTGCAAATGCATAACTACATATATATCCATATTATGGCATGTATATGAACAACATTGATGCGATAAAACAAAAAAAAGGGAATAAATTAACATTATCAAATCAATTATGTTCTTGGGCCATTTCCTTTGAATGATTAGAAACCGATACTAATCACTCACTGGAGATCCCAAATACAAAATAAGTACCAATAGACAATTAAACTAGAATCCTAACATGCATTAACATGAATATTAACAAGATGAATCAACAGAATCGTGATATATATGAACAAGATGGATAAAAATAATTAAATTAAAGCAAATAAATCATGAAGCTCCCCACATAATTCCCTTTACCTAGGCTACATCAGCCAATTTAAGGCCTGATCGCAATGGAAATCACAGGGATGATAGGGATTTAGCCCTTAGGCAACCAAAATAATGAGATTCATACCTTTTCCTTAGTTCTTCAAGGTTTGATTCCATTAATTCTAAAGGGTTAGATGTTTGTTTGTGTTTTTGTGTTTGTGTTGTAGGTATTCTTTGTGTTTTTTTCTCTAAGAAACCCGTGTTTTAGAAAAAAAAAGTCCAGTCCCCCACAAAAAAAAATTCTCTTTTAAATATTTTTCTTAATCTCCTCTTTTTTTAAAAAAAATTTTTTAAATTTTTTTTCAATTTTCTGTTATTTTTTTTAAAATCCCCAAAATCCTTAGAAGTTGATCCCTATCCCGTCTATTGGGATTGTGGATCAGTTATAGTTTTAAAATTTTTAAATTTCAAAAGAATTTGAAAATGGAATTTGACAGGATCTTAGAGGCGCATGCTTAAGCCACGCGCCCATGTGCCTGTTGCTCCCGGGACAGGCTCACTCCAGGTAGCAAGCGTGTGGGGGTACCACGTGCCCACACAAGGGATGCGTGGGGGCCACGCGCCCTTTGCCTTGGATGGCAGCCCAAAATGGGCCTAACCCAACTTTTAGGGCAAAAATATAATTTTCTAATTTTTAGGGACCAAAATATAATTTTTTAAAAATTCCTAAAATCAAGATTTTCATGCAATTAAATATAAAATTATGCAAATTTCAAGAAACCATGAGAAAATTTTTAAATTAAAACACGCAAACACTCCTAAATAGGCCAACTCTTAGAATAAATGAATCAAATCCAAGTAGAACCATCGGGCTCCAGGGTCAAAAATTAAGCTTTCACAGAGATATCTTTCATTATGAGTTAATTCATTTATACCCCATTTGTACTTGCCTGCATATTATGTTAGTATATCGTGTTTTCACTGAGATTTATCTCGCCCTGTAGTGGTTTATATTTTTCAGGAGACCTAGAGGTTCGTGCAAGGTAACACTCTTAAGCTTCCCTTCCATCGCTTAGGAGATTACTCTTCCGTTATTAATGATCACTTTTATTTTGATGTCTATGTATTAAGCGTACTGTATTAGAGCTCCATGGGTCATATCATTATTGTTGTCTGATGTGGGAAATATTATTTGGATGTTACTTATGGATTGTAAACTCCTAATTAAATACTCTAGGTATGGTAACTATCATGCATAGTGATATTATGAATGCTTATATGGTATGAGACCTATAGTTAATTAATGGATCATATATGGGTTATTGTTAAGTATGCATGATGAATGGCTAGTGTACATGTTATGGATGAGTATGGGTTTTTGGCAACAATCTTGGGAATGTTATTGCCATATGATAGTTAATGTAGTGCTAAGGGATTCCACTGACTTAGGTGACCTTATGTCTCCTTATGTCCTAAGACTATCATATCTCAAAGGGCAGGATGTGACATAAATAATATTTTTCATCGAGTTATTTTTATATTAATAAGCCAAACTAATCATTTTTAAAAACAAACCAAAAACTTAGTTCTCGAATCCTCTTTGGTTTCGAAGGTCTAGTGTATTTTCCTTTGGGATAATCTTAATTAGAGTCTAAAATGGGTTTTCACCTTATATTTTCCCAGTTAAAAATAAATTAAGGTGGTGACTCCCTAAAATCAATTTTCAAAATTAAAGAATTAGTTAGCAAAATAAAGTTATAGCCTTTTCAATCGTGAGATTTAGTCCAAATGAGCATTCCGATTCCTAGCGGACCGAACCGGTGTTTGGGCGAGGCCTCACAGTTGGTGACTCTGCTGGGGACCACCTTCTTTTTTAAAAGAAAGTAAGAGGACTACTAATTGGTTGTTCAAACAAAAAATGAAAATTACAGAGTTTGGCTTTTTAATATAAGTATAGCTTCTTCATGAATCATTTGCATAAGCTCCTTACCTCCAAACTTAGTTTTTTAGAAAAATAATGGATAGTGATTGTAGCATCGAGTGGGTAACCATTTTTGGGTCTATTCGCTGATAGCAAAAATATCCATCCCATGATGAATCCTTTAATCCTTTCAAAGGTGTAACGGACAGTTTGTACTGTTGGACCATGCTCTTTGCTTCACATGTGGTTAGGTATATCACTGCCCTAGTGTGATGGGTACCCTATATCAAACCACCCTTACCTTTTTATGTAATGGACTTAGAACTTGAACTTTAGGTTGTATGTACCATAAAAGAGAACTTTGATATGATTGCATAATCATGAACCACTTTTTATCATTACAAACCATGCAACCATAATGCATAAAGTGTGCATTCCATTCCATGAGTTTAGGTTGTACCTTTAACCAGTTTAGAGTTAACCTTAAGCCTTAGACAATCACCTGTATCCAAACACTCTTATCCATAAACTTTAAGCACCATTATCCTATCCTTTAACTCAAACACCTAAACACTAAACACTATTACACTAAACATAAACTTTAATCTCAAATCTCAAACCTTAAACCCTAAATACTATTACCCCTTTCATCCAAAAAAACCTTTACCCTAAACATCTCCCCCAACAATGAACCTTAAACACCTTTAAAGAGCCCTAAATGCCATTACCCCTTATCCAACTCTAAAACATTTGAGTCTAATATATTGCACCTAAGCCCAAAATCTCTTGGCCCAAAACCTTCATAACCTAACACATTACGTCATAGCCCAAAATATTTGGCCCAAAATACCATAGGTAAACTTTCAAAGCCCAAAACATTTAGCCCCCAACATCATAGGAAACCCTTTTCCCTCAGAATTTGCGTGCCAACTCATGCCTTCATCACATTTTCATACCTTTTCCATACACTTATCTTGTTTCTTTGTTTTGTTTTCAAGTAACCTGTGAGGCCTCACCCGAATGCCTCTCCTCTCGCTCGGGAAAATTGATATGCCTTAAGGAAAGGCGAGCGATTTTTAAGGGAGGTTTAGGTATGAGTTTCGGTGCTCACAATTGGAAGCGGCTATCGACTCGAAAAATTGATTTTTGATTTTTGAAAAGGATTTGGGAGTCGCCACCCTAATTTATTTTTAATGAAAAAATTAAGGAAAAACCCAATTTGACTCAAATTCATTAATCTTTGATTAATTTACCCAAAGATAAAGTCACTAGTCCTCGAACCAGGTTGAGCTTGGAGACTAAGTTTTTGGTTTTAAAATAATCTCAATTTGACTCTTAAGTTTGATTTGACTTGAAAATTGATTTCATGGATGACCAGTATTAATTACGATTTAAAGTGCATGAGCATGGCATAATTATGAGTGCATGGGAAAATAAAGAGCAAATATTTAAACATTCACAAGTAAATGAGAGTATTTCTCTAACCCTTATGGGTATTAGGGAAATCACAAGATCGCTCATCTACTCCAAAATAATTAAATTAACTAATAACATTAATTAACATTAACATGTACAATGGATTGATATTGAAAAATAAAAAGGGGAAGGGGATTGATTGGGGATTTGAATTTGAAACTTGGATTTAGATTCCAAACTTGCCTACATACCCCATTGAATGGGGATCAAAACCCACGTAGTTCGTTCCACGGTGAGGTGGAAGGGTTTAAGGATCGGTCAGATTTGATTTGATTTGATTTAGGGTGATTTTGAGGTTGGTGAGAGAAGATGATGTACCATTTCTTTAATAGATTTTGAGTGGGCGGAGTGGTTTTTTCGGACTGAAATTCTGTTTTATCGGTTTTAGATGATGAATTTATATTAATCTCGGAGGAAATTAATTTGATGATTTGATTACTTAATTCCCAATTTTTTAATTAATTAAAAAGATTAATTAAAAGAATTAATTAACCAAATTGAGTGCAAACTAATTTAAAATTAATTAATTAAAATCAAAAGGGATTTTAATTAATTAATTAATGTGATTACTCAAATGAGTATAGAGATTAATTAGAGAGAGAGAGAGAGAAATAGAGTAGTAGATAGCTATCAATACTAGCTTTAGGGGTGAATTGAAATGAGGAATGGAGGGGGGGTATTTATAGAAAAAATTAGGGGTGAAAAGACTGAAAAGGGCTAAAAAAGTAAGCTGGGCCAGGGGCAAAAATGGGATTTCTGCGCACAGAAGGACAACCACAAGAGCGGTTAGCTGACGCGCATCAGAACTGCGCTCGTCTGCTACAAAAAATGGCGGACACGCCAGAGAGGCTGGCCGATCCGCCAGTGCATCGGGCGACCCTAACGCATCTGACATGCGTCAATACTAACGCTCATCAAGCATGTTAGTGCGGACGCGCCAGACTGGGTGCGGCGGCCACAAGGAGTCTGGCGCGTCTGTAGGCTTTCTTTGCGGCGGCCGCGAGGACACCTCGCGGACCCACTCAGGTGCTCTGTGGACGTCCGCGTGGCAGTTTGGCTTTTTTGGGTTTTTGGTCTTCCAGGTTAGTTTTTAGGGGTATTTTGAGGTTTGACAAATTATCAGTCAGTGACAGTGGATCCGAAATTAATTATCGTTATAGTATGATGCTTGAAAGCCAATTTTTGCTCTAGGGGCGCTGCCTTATTTACCCCTGCCCACTAACCGGCTAGCGGGATCGCAGTATCGGCTTCGCGTAGCGTATGAAATTCAGCATGTGGCAAGCTGCAGCAACATCTTAATGGTACAAAATTTAGGGTTCACATTACCAATGATTAATCTGATCAACATGGAAACCATAAACACCCTCTTCAACAACCTCCTCAAGAAGCAAGAGGAGAACTTCCAGGCTATTCTCATCTCCACCCTTAAAGCTCAACAAGCCAACTTCAACAAGACTTTAACCATTCAATGAATAAATTCAAGAATACCAAAATATCATGATGGACACTCAACAAGAAATATGAGATTATCAATGAATAAATTTAATCAATAAGTCTCAAATTTAACCATTAAGATAACTATATAAGAATTAACAAAAGTATAAACCTAAAGATTTAATTATTAAGGTAAGTTATACAATAAATTCAAGAAAAATCTAAGTGATCATACAATCTTATTTACAAATTTACATAATCAAAAGAATTAAGTGTGCAAAAATATGTGCAAGAGTAGCAAGAAAAATTATCAAGCCCTAATTTCAATAAAAAATCAAGCATTTAAAATTCAAAAATTTAAAAATTTAAGACCTTAATTCTCTCTCCCACACTTAAATTTCACATTGCCCTCAATGTGAGCAATGAAAGTACTAAAGAATATAAAAGAATGAGAGAGAGAGAGAGAGAGATTGCCCTTTTACTTGATAGTTTGACCAAATTTAATCCTTTCTTTGATGACCATTTGCTACTCATAGGACAAGATATTCACAAAGATTTTTAAGTGGTTAAACATCAAATAAACCAAAATAGTTAAAACATACCTTAACACATAAATATCCAACAAAATGAAAATAAACCAACATAAAATACTAAGCTATTCAAGTTTAAATGAAAATAAAATACAAACTAAAATTATTCCAACATAACAAGATAAAGATAGAGAATAAGAAGTAGCCACACAAGATACTGTGGTGGATGAGCTGAATTGGATGGAGTGTCAGGGCGAGCGGTGGAGGGAGTAGGCTGGAGACTAAAGGCTTGAGCAAAGCTCTTCTATAGGAGCTCTAACTACTCAAGAATGGTTGCAAAGTTCCTGACTGTCCTGTCCTAGTACTATTCCATCTTGTCTTCTATGTTCTGAATCCGCTCAATGATATACTCATTACCCATGTTAGACCATCTTTATCAAGCTCAGTAGATGAATCATCGCTAGACTTAACTCTTTGTCTCACTCGTTGGGCTGGTGGTGGTGGAACTGCCTGCTGCTCACCTGCAAGTACATCAACTATAACATCCTTCTCGGATGTTACCTCACCTGCTTGAATTGCTATATACCTGTTCCACCTTTTAACTGCCAAACCCATCTTTTCCAATACTAAACTGTTGCCCAATAAGGACTAAGAAGGGGGGTTGAATTGGTGGGGAATTAAAAAATTTAATTAAGCAAGAGGGAAAGAAAGAGATTGAACACAAAGAATTTATAGTGGTTCGGATTATAACCAATCCTACATCCACTCCCCAATCAACAATTGGGTATTTCAC
>CATKHJ010983622.1:0-19823 GCA_949750685.1 Vernicia montana
TATTTGAATTTCTAAGGCATAATGCCTAATTTCTTGTATGAGCTACCATGAGAATTGTTTATTGAACCCTATTGTTTCACTAAACTTTTCAAGTTCTTAATTAGCCATTTGCTAATTATTATCTTTTATGAGAACCATATGTTATTATATGTTTATGAGCATGAGAACCATTCGAATTATATGAGCTATTTGTCCATGAGAACTTAAATTATTATATCTATATGTGATACTCTTAATGGTGTAGAAATCCCCTACTAATGTGGGTTAATCATTAGACTTTGTGCACATTGTAACCAGATGGATAGGGTATAATATCCTACCCCTATTTAGGAAGGGTAAATTGTCCTAGACATGAAATCTGATCCATTTCATGTATTACGAGTAAGAGTATATTAATTATACCTCTACTCTTATTACGAGGAAGAATATGCCCAACCGGCCTCTATTCTTTATTACGAAGGGAATATGCTAATAAAGTGACTCTATTCCTAAGATATTATGAGCTTGATTTCTATATCCATCTATTTATGAGTTATGAGTTCTTTCATGAGCTATATACATGTTTATTCTTGTATATTACAAGTATTGATTTTTACGAGATATATGAGACTCACTTGACAAGTATGAACCCTACATCCTTGTGAGCTAGCCTTGAATTACCTAGCCTCACAAGTATGGTAGTATATTCTTTACTCACTGTTTTATCTCATTAGTGATTCCATTTTTCAGGAGATTAAGAAGTTTATCAACTCGGTTCTTCAGGCAATTTCCTCCCTAGAGAACCTATTTGATCAATGTAATTTCTTCATTTATATATGTATTTGAGATATTGTAGTTGCTCCATGTGTGTGTAATAGAGAGAGCTATTCTTTTGGCCTTTATGATAATTATATGGATAATTTACATATATGAGTATATGAGAATTATAAGCTTGTGAGATTATGAATAAGTGTATGTATGAGTATGTGATATAATGAGATAGATGTACATGTATGAGTTCAGGTTCTGATCCTTGGAATGAGTTGTTCTAGTTGTTATGATGTCATGAGGATTATGAGATGAGAAGGGTTCTACGGATTTTCGGTGGTCTTATGCCTACCCATGCCTTAAGACCTCACAGTTGCGAAGTTGGACTGTGACAATATAGAATAATTGAATTGAATAATTGAAGAAATAGACTCCATTCCATTAATATTTATTCTATTTTTGTTACTATTTTATTATTAAGTTTTATTTTTTATTAAATTTTTTATTATTAATTTATTCATTAATAATATTATTATAGTTATTATATTTGCATAAGGATAATTATTAATGATTTCACACAACTCTAAAATAAATTAATAAAAAGTTAATAAATTTATGAAATTTATATTTAAAATTCATTAAATCTTAAAAAAGAAATATAATATGAGCAACACGCGCACATAAGATTAGTATATATATATTATATATAAGAATTCAAGAGTTAGTTTAGAAATTTTTTTGACATGTATCAAGTAACTCTTTTGAAAAAATAAGTCACCTCAATAATTTTTTTAAACGTGATTGTAACACCCAAGATTTTATTGTGTGTTGATGAATTTTAAAAGAACGATTAAGTTAAGTTATGTATGTGCAATGTATATATGTTTACATTCCTTTGATGATGAAATCCATTCTTTGGTTATTTTATGATGATGTTGATAATTTGAAACTATAGATGCTATGTTTGTAATGGTATGGAACTCTTGGGAGGAGTAATGTTGTGTTTTGTGCATTTAGTATTGCTTAAGTTATGTTAGAATGAGTTTGGATTGATGGGAAGTCAAAAGGAATGAAGTTTTAAGTAGTTGCAGGCTTGAACGCTCGTTCCAAAAGCTTATGTGTGAATAGTAATAGATTTTGGAGTTAGATAAACGCCCTTTTAAGAGGGATGAACGCTCGTTCATAAGGTTGAATGCTCGTTCAATATGGTGAACGTTCGTTCAAAAGTCCTTTATATGAACAATATTATTTCTAGAAAATTTAAGATGAATGTTCATTCAAAAGTGAGTGAACACTCGTTCAAGGTGATGAACGGATGTTCAGGTCGGGAATTATAAAAGGGGAGCAGTAGCCTCATTTCGGGAAAATTAGACCTAACTTCAAAATTTCATAATTTCCTAGCCCTAAACTCCTACCAAAACCTTATTAATGCTTCTTAAAAGCTAAGATGCATTAAATTACTCAAGGAATACAAGGATAAACAAGATTTATAAATATTTCTTCTTGATTGGAAAGATTTGGTTGAGAGAGACATTTCAAGGTAAATGTCTAATCTTTTGTTATTTCTTATAGGTTATGTCATTAGTTTGTTTTAGTAATCTTTCTTGAGTTAGATGTGAGCTATCTTTAAGGTTTATCACTTTTGATAGAATTATTAAGATGATTTTGATAGAACCCTAAATATTGTTCTTGAGATGTTCTTTCTTGAATTTGAGAATTCATCCTTAGAGTTAGAATTCATAGACTCTAGAATGATTGTAATGTTGACCATGTTTGTGTAGGCCAAAGTTGGAGGATTTTCAACTAAGTTAGAGAGTTTGAGCTTGGATTGAGACTTTTTGATAGAGGTGAGTTATGAATTATATTTATGCATGTGAACCACCTTGAATTAATGCCTTTCTGGTTGAATCTTGAATGCCACAGTTTGAAATTGAATTTTTTTAAAGCTAATCTTTTATTATGCTTGCTATTTGTCTTAAATAGCAAATTAGTTCTTTGATATTAAAGTTATCAAAACCTTTGAATGAATGATGGCCATTTGTGCTAATGTTATTGATAATGTATCTACCGAACCCTAACCAAGATGAACCCATGATAATAGAATGCCTTACTAATGGGGAATAAGAACCATTAGACCGTGTGTATCGACGGCTCAACTGATAGAGTCTAATATGTCAGTAATCTACCTAAAGAGAACTATGTACTCTAGGCGTATATCTGGCCAGATATGCGTTAAAAGGGAGAAGTTACTGCCCTAATGATGTTTGGATGCTTATGAGGATGGTGATTTCGTCCCGCCTATTTGTATTCCACTATGATGAATGTATGTAAATGTTCTATTAAAGTTGATATGTATGATGCCATTCTTTGTAGGCTCATTATTGTTATTGTTATAACCCATGTTGATGATCATGATTCCTATTGATTGATATTCAATTGTTGAACTCTCCCCAATGTTATTCTTTGAGAACCCACAGGTATAAATGTAATTCATAATCTCATTAAATTGAAGGCTTATTCCTCTTCAATTGTGGATTTCAGGTGCTAGAGTTGAGGATGATAGATTGGCAAGTGATAGAGCTTCTTAATCCTTTTTCTCCAAGAAGCTACCTTAATGTACTGTTTTGGATTCTTACGTTATTGAATATTATAGTTGTATATTCATTCTATAGTGCTCCATAGTACAATGTTAAGGTGCATGCATAGATAGAATGACTCTTGGAATGATTTTAAGTATTATTTTGCTATTGTTCATCATGGATGATCGTTATGATTGATCCTTGATCCATGGTGAACAATGGATGGGTGATGATTGGAAAGATGATAAGAATGATGGATTATGTTATGTAATGGTTCTTTAAAGTATCTGTATGATTATAATTGTTGATCCAGGTTATGTTTAGATGTTTCTACAGGTGCTTTGTGGTCTTAAACCTATCCACGCCCCAAGACCGTCACACCAAGGAAGTTGGGGTGTGACAAAGTGGTATCAGAGCATAGGTTTGACGCTATAGACTATAGTATAAGTGCTATAAGTTAAGGATAAGCATGAATAGGAAAACTATGAAGCATAGGATGTTATTCCGTCATTGTTATGTCTTTAATAAGCTAGATCTGCGAACATCATTATATTATGAGTCTAAATCTCTTGTGTTTCTCCTTATCAGTGTTGAGATGCCTCCCAAGCCTGCTCATGGCCGAGGTAGGGGACGAGGTCATCCTAGAAGGGTTGTGCAATATGATGTTGAGGGTTATATTAGTAGAACGTGGGATAATGTTATCCCTCATGTGCCTCAGGTTGATGCAGTAGCAGTTGCATAGAGATTGGATCAACTTCAGAGGAACTATGAGATGTTACTTGAGCTGGTTACCCAGCAGAGACAACAACTTGATCCTCATATTACCCCTATTGTTCCTCCTTCAGTGGTTCCTCCACCACCGATTGAGCCTCAAGCATAAGAGGTTTCTTATGAGAAGTTTTTGAAGTTGAAACCTCCAAAATACAGAGGTGAGGTTGACCCTATGGACTTTATCGAGGATATAGGTGATAGAGTTCGGATAGAAGGGCAATTGAATTTGCCGAGTATCTCATGAAAGGGGATGCTAAGGACTGGTTTAGGAGAAGCATTTCAGGATTGCTCAGAGATAATGAAGAGATCAGTTGGGATAGGTTTAAGGAACTGGTCATTAATGAGTTTCTTCCAGAAAGCATAAGAGAAGCAAGAGCTAGGGAGTTTGAGAGGTTGGAACAGACTCCTGAAATGTCGGTTTTAGAATATGATAAGAAATTCTGAAGGTTGGGTAAGTTCGCTCCAACACTTATACCAAATGAGGCTTCTTGGATTCAATGGTTCTAAAAGGGTTTAGTACCAGCATTGTTCTGAGTATTAGCTGCTCTTAAGTTTGATTCCTTCTCTGAATTGGTAGATAAGGCCAGAATCATTGAGAATCGAGAGATGGAAGTAAAAGCAGCTAGAGAACATAAGGAGAAGGCTAGAGTTGAGACTTCCTCTAGGCCAAGTAAGGGGGATGGAGGTGTGAAGAGTATGGATATAACCCAGCAGTCATCGGGTAATCCTAGAAGTCAACAAGAAAGATCTCAGTCGAGACAGGCTCCTGTTAGATCATCTTACCATGAGAGTTTCAATGCAGCTAATTCTACACCATTCAGGACTCCTATTTCTCTATGCCCGACATGTGGGAAACCACATAAGGGTTAATGCTATGCAGGTACTAGTGTTTGCTTTGATTGTGGATAGTCGGGGCATTATGTGAAGGATTATCCACGAAATTCAGTAGCTAGACCCCAGACTTCACAATCCATAGTGCAGATGGATAGAGCTGGTAGTAGTAGAGCACCAGCGAGTAGAGGATATGGAGGTAGAGGTATGGATGCTGGTAAAGGTATAGGATAGACTTTTGGACAAGCTTCTGGGTAAGTTCCTTTAACAAGTGTTAGAGGGAGAGTGTTTGCTTTAGCACAGCATGAGGCGCAGGCCTCTAACACAGTTATTACAAGTATTATCTCTATACAAGATGTTGATGCTAGAGTATTGTTTGATTTTGGGGCAACCCACTCCTTTGTTTCTTCCTGCTTTGCTAAGAAACTCCATATGTTATGTAAATTTATTGAGAATCCTCTGATTGTTTCTACTCCTTTAGAGGAAGAAATTGAAGTGAGAAATGTGTTTCCTTCTTGCATGATTAGATTAGCCTGTAGGAAGTTAGAAGTGGACTTGATTGAGTTGCCTGTGCTAAAATTCGGTGTGATATTAGGCATGGATTGGTTGGCTAAGAGTTATGCCACTATCGATTGCTTCAATAAGAAGATTGCATTTAGACCACCTTTGGGTGAGGAGTTTGAATTTCAAGGGGAAAGAAGCGAGGCTCCTTATAACTTAATCTCTGCTATTGGTACAAAGAGACTTCTAAGCCAAGGCTATTTGGCTCATGTGAGAGATCTTAATGTAAAAGTGAAGGGTATAGAACAGATTCCGATTATGGATGAATTTTCGGATGTGTTTCCCAAAGAGTTACCAAGTTTGCCACCTGAGAGGAAAATTGAATTTAACATTGAAGTATTGCTAGGAAGTAATCTAATTTTCATACCGCCTTATCACATGGAACCGGCAGAATTAAAGGAATTGAAGCTATAATTGCAAGATATGTTGAACAAAGGATTTGTTCGGCCTTGTAGTTCACCGTGGGGAGCATCGGTGTTGTTCGTAAAGAAGAAGGATGGGCCTATGCGATTATGCATCGATTATAGACAACTCAATAAGGTCACCGTTCGGAATAAGTATCCACTTCCTCGGATTGACGACTTGTTTGACCAATTGTAGGGTTCAAGTCATTTCTCAAAGATAGACTTGAGATTGGGCTACCATCAGCTGAGAATTCAAAAGGAAGATGTGAATAAGACAGCGTTCCGAACCAGATATGGACACTATGAGTTCTTAGTGTTGCCATTTGGGTTAACGAATGCACCAGCTACTTTTATGGATTTGATGAACCGAGTCTTCAAGCCATTCTTGGATAGGTTTGTCATAGTATTTATTAATGATATCTTGGTGTATTAGAAGAGTCAAGAAGAACACAAAGAACATCTCAGCATTGTATTGTAAATTTTGAGAGAGCATCAGTTGTATGCTAAGCTCTCCAAGTGTGAATTTTGGCTGAAGAGTATGTGCTTTTTGGGACATGTAATCAATGAGGAAGGATTACAAGTGGACCCAAAGAAGGTAGAGGTGATTCTTGATTGTCCTAGACCTACTAATGTGATAGAAGTTAGGAGTTTCTTGGGTTTAGCAGGGTACTATCGGAGATTTGTTCAAGATTTCTCCAAGATAGCAACTCCTCTGACCAAGCTTACTCAAAAGCAAGTGAAGTATCAATGGTCTGATGATTGTGAAGAGAGTTTCCAAAAGCTTAAGACTTATCTTACAACTGCTCCAGTTTTAGCTTTACCTTTGGGTGAATGAGGTTATGCGGTGTATTGTGATGCATCGAGAGTGGGACTTGGCTGTGTCTTGATGCAATATGGTAAGGTTATAGCTTATGCCTCTAGACAGTTGAGAAGGCATGAACTGAATTACCCAACCCATGATTTGGAGATGGCAGCTATAGTATTTGCTTTGAAGATTTGGTGACACTATCTCTATAGTGAAAAGTGTGAGATTTATACATATCATAAGGGCTTAAAGTATATCTTTGATCAGAAAGATTTGAATTTCAGGCAAAGGAGATGGATGGAATTGCTTAAGGACTATGATTGCGACATTTTATACCATCTAGGCAAGGCTAATATGGTAGCGGATGCTTTGAGTCGGAAATCATTGGGAAGCTTGGCTCACATACAAGTGTATAGGAGATCTTTAGCAAAAGAGATGAAGAGCTTGTATGACATGGGTGTTCAGTTTGAGATCACCGATTCTAAAGTGCTTTTGGCTCACTTTCAAGTCAAACCACTTTTAATCGATCAAATTAAAGCTTCTCAAGACAAGGATTCGCAGTTGGTTAAGTTAAAGAATGATGTGGCACAAGGTAAAGCTCCTGGATTTACTATTGTGGATGGAGTGTTGAGATGTGGCATTCAATTTTCTGTTCCTACGGTTGATGATCTACGGGAACAGATAATGAAAGAGGCTCATTTTGCTAAGTATAATGTACATCCAGATACAACAAAAATGTACCATGATGTGAATGGTTCCTATTGGTGGAGTGGTATGAAAAGAGATGTAGCAGAGTTTGTGGCTAAGTGTTTGACATGCCAACAAGTTAAGTTTGAACATCAAAAGCCTTCGGGATTGTTGCAGTAGTTACCATTACTGAAATAGAAATGCGAGAGGGTTACCATAGACTTTGTGGTTGGATTGCCAAAAACTTCAAGTGGTCATGATTCTATATAGGTGATTGTGGATCGTTTGACCAAATCAGCTCACTTTTTACCAGTAAAGACTACCTATTCAGCTTCGCAATATGCCCAATTATATGTTGATGAGATAGTTAAGCTTTATAGTGTTCCAACTTCTATCACTTTGGATAGGGGAACATAATTCACATCAAGATTTTAGTAAAAGTTGCAAGAATTGTTGGGGACTCAACTGGATTTCAGCACGGCTTTTCATCCTCAAACAGATGCATAATCGGAAAGAACCATCCAAACTCTAGAGGACATGTTGAGAATGTGCATTCTAGACTTTGGAGAAAATTGGGACAAACATTTGCCCTTAATCGAATTTGCCTACAATAATAGTTACCACAACACCATCAAGATGGCTCCATATGAAGCTCTATATGGGAGGAAGTGTAGATCACCAATTTGTTGGGATGAAGCGGGTGAAAATTTCATTGAAGGACCCGACTTGATCCGATACACTTCAGAAAAGATACCTCTCATTAAGGAAAGATTGTTAACGGCCTTCAGTCGCCAAAAGAGCTACGCTAATCCTAAGAGAAGAGATCTTCAGTTAGCTATTGGTGATCACGTGTTCTTGAAGATTTCACCGATGAAGGGTGTTATGAGATTTGGGGAAAAGGGTAAATTGTCACCAAGGTTTATTGGTCCCTTTGAGATATTAGGCCAAGTTGGGGAAGTTTCTTATCGGTTGGCATTACCGCCTGAATTGGATAATGTTCACCCAGTATTTCACATCTCTGTGCTTTGCAAGTACATTTCTGATCCTTCACACGTATTGTAAGCTCGACCATTGGAATTAAGACAGGATTTGACTTATGAAGAAGTTCCTATAGCTATTATTGATAAAATGGTTAAGAAGCTTCAGAATAAGGATATTCCTATAGTGAAAGTTTTATGGCAAAGCCAATCTATGGAGGAATGCACTTGGGAAACTGAAGAAAATATGCAAACCAAGTATCCACATTTGTTTCTCTCTTAAGTGATAAGTTTCTTGAAAATTCGAGGATAAATTTTCTTAAGGGGGAAGAATATAACACCCAAGATTTTGTTGCATGTCGATGAATTTTAAAGGAATGATTAAGTTAAGTTATGTATGTGTAATGTATATATGTTTTCATTCCTTTGATGATGAAATTCATTCTTTGGTTATTCTATGATGATGTTGATGATTTGAAACTATAGATGCTATGTTTGTAATGGTATGGAACTCTTGGGAGGAGTAATGTTGTGTTTTGTGCATTTAGTATTGCTTAAGTTATGTTAGAATGAGTTTGGATTGATGAAAAGTCAAAAGGAATGAAGTTTTAAGTAGTTGCAGACTTGAACGTTCATTCATAAGGATGAACGCTCGTTCCAATTGCTTTTATGTGAACAGTACTAGATTTTGGAGTTAAATGAACGCCCCTTCAAGAGGGATGAATGCTTGTTCATAAGGTTGAATGCTCTTTCAATATGGTGAACATTCGTTCAAAAGTCTTCTGTATGAACAGTATTATTTTTGGAAAATTAAAGATGAACGTTCATTCAAAAGTGAGTGAACACTCATTCAAGGTGATGAACGCACGTTCAAGTCGGGAATTATAAAAGGGGAGCAGCAGCCTCATTTCGGAAAAATTAGACCTAACTTCAAAATTTCATATTTTCCTAGCCCTAAACTCCCACCAAAACCTTATTAATGCTTCTTAAAGGCTAAGATGCATTAAATTACTCAAGGAATACAAGGATAAACAAGATTTATAAAGATTTCTTCTTGATTAGAAAGATTTGGTTGAGAGAGACATTTCAAGGTAAATGTCTAATCTTTTGTTATTTCTTATGGGTTATGTTATTAGTTTGTTTTAGTAAGCTTTCTTGAGTTAGATGTGAGCTATCTTTAAGGTTCATCACTTTTGATAGAATTATTAAGATGATTTTGATAGAACCCTAAATATTGTTCTTGAGATGTTCTTTCTTGAATTTGAGAATTCATCCTTAGAGTTAGAATTCATAGACTCTAGATTGATTGTAATATTGACCATGTTTGTGTAGGCCAAAGTTGGAGGATTTTCATCCAAGTTAGAGAGTTTGAGCTTGGATTGGGACTTTTTGATAGAGGTGAGTTATGAATTATATTTATGCATGTGAACCACCTTGAATGAATGCCTTTCTTGTTGAATCTTTAATGCCAAAGTTTGAAATCAATTTTCTTTTAAGCTAATCTTTTATTATGCTTGCTATTTGTCTTAAATAGCAAATTAGTTCTTTGATATTAAAGTTATCAAAACCTTTGAATGAATGATGGCCATTTGGGCTAATGTTATTGATAATGTATCTACCAAGTCCTAACCAAGATGAACCCATGATAATAGAACACCTTACTAATAGGGGATAAGAACCATTAGACCGTGTGTATCGGTGACTCAACTGATAGAGTCTAATATGTCAGTGTTCTACCTAGAGAGAACTATGTACTCTAGGAGTATATTCGGCCAGATATACGTTAAAAGGGAAAAGTTACTGCCCTAATGATATTTGGATGCTTATGAGGATGGTAGTTTCGTCCCGCCCATTTGTATTCCACTATGATGAATGTATTTAAATATTCTATTAAAGTTGATATGTATGATGTCATTCTTTGTAGGTTCATTATTGTTATTATTATAACCCATGTTGATGATCATGATTCCTATTGATTGATATTCAATTGTTGAACTCTCCCCAATGTTATTCTTTGAGAATCCACTAGTATAAATGTAATTCGTAATCTCATTAAGTTGAAGGCTTATTCCTTTTCAATTGTGGATTTCAGGTGCTAGAGTTGAAGATGATAGATTGGCAAGTGATAGAGCTTCTTGATCCTTTTTCTCCAAGAAGCTCCCTTAATGTATTGTTTTAGATTCTTACGTTATTGAATATTATAGTTGTATATTCATTCTATAGTGCTCCATAGTATAATGTTAAGGTGCATGCATAGATAGAATGATTCTTGGAATGATTTTGAGTATTATTTTACTATTGTTCATCATGGATGATCGTTATGATTAGTCATTGATCCATAGTGAACAATGGATGGGTTATGTATGGAAAGATGATATGAATGATGGATTATGTTATGTAATGGTTCTTTAAAATATCTGTATGATTTTAATTGTTGATACAGGTTATGTTTAGATGGTTCTACGGGTTCTAATTAAAATTTATGCGAATCAATATATTTAATATTTTTTTTATCATTTTTTAGTTGATTCATATATAATATATTTGGCCCATCTATTTTATTTATATTAATATTTATAATTATCACAAGGTAATAGTTAAATTTAAAAACACGATATAATAATTTGAGTATGTTAAAATGTTTTTAAAAATATAAGTTGATTAAAAAATATATAATTAAAACTTAGCAAAATGTGGACCAGCAACTAGTTATATATAAGATAAGGTGGCGTTTAGTAAAATTAAAAATTAAAGAGCTGAAAAATTAAATGCTAAATTTTAAGCGCTTAATATAATAAATAATGAAAATTTTAAGTACTGAATATAATCAATCTGTTTAATAACTGTTATTACTAAAAATTATTAAGCTTACTATTTTAAGTGTTTTTTACTTAATTAAAAATTTTAAATTGTAACTATTTTATATTATCAAAATATTTTAAAACTAATAAGTGTTAAAAATATTAAATTAAATATTAAATTAGATTATCAAATATCATTAAATAAATTATCTCACACTTTTTGCTAATAAATTTTTTATCAAGTAATATTAGAGTCGTGTTAGAATTGGCATGCAAGTTAACTTTACCAAAAATAAAAAGGTAACAGAGTATCGTACATCTTTGAAAGGAAACAGTTGCACCAATCCGATTGGCAGACATATTATGGAGGGAGGAAAGATAATTGGACTAATACCACTATATAAACCCACCATGAGTAACACTTGAAGCACCACAGTTCTCTATACAAATCTTTTTCTTACTTGATAGCTTTTGCTTTTACACATACACTCTCTTTCTATAGGTCAATGGCTGTTGAAATGGCGACCGCGGCAGTGGTGGTTGGGCTGTTGGCTATGGCGGTGCAGCTGTCCATGCAACATCCTTCGGATGGAATTGTCCAAAAGCCCAATACCTATAATCAATTTCCTGTTGGCCTTGTTTTGCTTACAGATGGGGCTGAGCATGCACTCGATACCTCTCATCTCTTCATTCCTTCCTACACTAGCAAGTTTGCTGGTAACTACTCTCTCTCTCTGCCAGCTTAAAATATGTTTGATTATATTACATATTTTTATTTTATTACGACTTGTGAAATATAATCATACTGTTTCTTGCATTCTTATTTACAGGAATATTATTTCATTTTTTTTTTTTGCCAAAACAGGAATATTATTATATTTTTTTTTTGGCACCAAAACAGGAATATTATTTCATTCGGGGGAAATTAATGGTATTAATGTTTTATATGCAAGGTCTGGGGAATTAATGGTAGGATTAATTTCTCCTTTTTCTGCATTTTATTATATAAAAGAGTAATAAGTATACATATATATCACGTGTTTTTTAAAGACTATTAATTATTGTGTGGATAGTCATTTGCAGATGTTCAACAGAGTGTAAGGTAATTGATAATTCATGAATAGTGTAATGCAAAGACATAAACATTAATCATAATGCAATAATAATAATTTTTACAATAAAGCTTTTTGGATCAATTTGATCCGGATCAATTGGGTAAGTTAGATATTTTTGTTATTTAATGTAGGGCAATTTTATCATTTCAATAACGTAGTAAAAATATTAATCAAAGTTTAATTTAATAATACTTCAATTTTATTGTATAATTACCTCATACTCTCTCCGTTTCACAATAACTGTCATTTTAAAAAAATGCACTTAGATTACGAAAGCAATAAATTAGGAATAATTTCAAATCAAATAGACTAATATATCCTTAATTTATTTTTTACTAAAACTCTACCATTAACACTAAGTCAATTAATGTTAAGGGTAAATTTAGAAAAAAATCAATTAATGTTACATTGGGTTTGTAAAACGACAATTATATTGAAATAAAATCACTTTTCTAAAAAGACAGTTATTGTGAAACGGATGGAGTATTATAATTTAATCATATAATAAGTTGCACTATAGTTAATAGTCCAATATTAATTAAAATTTAATTGAATAATACTTAGATTTTAATGTATAATTATCATATTAATTTTATTTTGATTGAATTATAACTTTAATTAAAATATTATAACTTTTACCTGCTATTATAAATTATAACCAATGGCTCTTTGATTAATTACAATATTAAAATTTATTTACTTGCTGACTTACTTATTTGCCATTATTTGACCCAAAAAAAAAATTATTTGCTATTTATTTATATATCAAATTCCAATACTTGGAGTAAAATTTGGCGGGAAACTCTTGGAGGAAAATTGACTTTAATTTTCCCTTTTTTTTCATTATATATGAAGCCTTTTTGAGTGATGTTATTTTTGTAATTAGACTTTTAATAGGGGCATTTATTGCTATTGATATGATCAAATTGATTCAAATAGCATTACTCTACCTTTTATTATATTCTAATACAGTAATTCACATGTGTTAATTTTCAGCAAAAAATTTAAAAATTTTCCGATAAAATATTTTATGAATCAGGCCTTTTATATATATATATATATATATATATATATATTACATTTTTTTTTTTTTTTTTGTTAATTAGGTGAACGCGGCCACAACCATACAAATCCTCGTGGATGTTGTATAAGTCAACAATGTGGACACTAAATTTGGTGCCCATATTATTGAAAAAAAATTTGGGTTGGTGGCACAGCTTGCAACAATGCAAGCTGTGACCAACTAACTTGGAAGCCTATATAAAAACTCCCACTCCTCCTTCAATTTTTATCCCAAATTTCAAATAGAGAGAGTTTTTAGTGAGAGAAAACTAAAAAGTTTTATTTAAATTATTTTTCTCATATTTTTAAGAGAGATTATTGTTGTTATATTCTTGTAATTTAGAGAGAATATTGTAATTCCTATTATTTCTCATAGTGGAGTTCTTCAATCTTTATCCGTGGTTTTTCACCCTAATTTGTTTGGAGTTTTTCACGTAAAATTTGTGTCCAAATTATCTTTATTATTTTCTCAAATTATTAACTGCAGTCTTACTCTAATCCGGTGTCAATTTTCACAACAAGTGGTATCAGAGCTGTTGGTTTTAATTTTTCTTGAAAATTAAGAGTATGCTCTGTGGTTGCAGTTTTGACTGATCTTCCACATCAGAAAAAAATTTTCTCGGAAAATTATTGCTGTGAATAGTATTATAAGGTACTGTGCAATTTAGCACTATTCACGGATACAGGTACTGTTCATACATACGGTTACTATTCACGTGAAATAGTGGGAGCTATATTTTGCTTAAAGCAGATTGTGATAGAAGTAATGGCGGCAAAATTTGATATTGAAAGGTTCAACCGGAGAAATTTCTCACTGTGAAAATTAAAGATGAAGGCAATATTGAGAAAATATAATTGCCTTACGGCTATCAGTGAAAAGTCGGCGGGACTCACAGATGATAAGTGGAATGAGATGGATGGTAATGCTATTGCAAATCTTCATCTAGCAGTTGCAGATGAGATATTGTCTAGCATAAAGGAGGAAAAAACTGCAAATGAGATTTGGGATCATCTCACTAAATTGTACGAGGTCAAATCACTTCACAACAAAATTTTCCTTAAGAGGAAATTGTACACTCTGCGAATGTCAGAATCTACTTCGGTGACGGAGCACATTAATACCTTAAATACTCTATTTTCTCAACTCACATCATTGGACTATAAAATAGAGTCACAGGAGCATGCTGAACTTCTGCTTCAAAGTCTACCAGATTCGTATGATCAACTCATCATCAATTTGACAAATAATACAAACAATCTAGTCTTCGATAATATTGCAGTTGTTATTCTGGAAGAAGAAAATCGGCACAAAAACAAGGAAGACAGGTTGGCCAGTTCGCAGCAAGCGGAGGCATTGACGGTGATGAGAGGGAGATCAACAGAGCATGACTCAAGTGGGAGCCAAAATCATGGTAAGTCCAAGTCAAAAAGTAAGAAGAACCTGAGGTGTTACTACTGTAACAAAAAGGGTCACCTGAAGAAGGATTGCTGGAGTTTAAACAAAAATTCCAGTCCTCAAGGAAATGTAGCATCTACCTCAAATGGAGGTGAAGTTCTATGTTGTGAAGCAGCGACGACTTCAGAAGGCAGAAAAAGATTTGTTGATGTATGGCTCATTGATTCCGGAGCCTCATTTCACATGACCTTTCGAAGAGAATGGTTCCATCATTATGAACTTGTCTCTAGAGGATCTATGTATAGTTGCAACGATCATGCCTTGAAGATTATCGGTATTGGAACCATCAAGTTGAAGTTGCATGATAGTACAATTCGCACAGTTCGAGAAGTGCGGCATGTGGAAGGCCTAAGGAAGAACTTACTATCATTAGGTCAGCTGGACGACCTTGACTGTAAAGTTGTAATTGAAAAAGGGATCATGAAAGTGATCCGAGACGCGCTTGTACTTATGAAGGGAGAAAAGGTAGCTGTCGAACTGTACATGCTGAAGGGAGAGACTTTGCTAGAAGGAGAGGCATCAGTTGCTTTAAGTAGTTCAAGTGAAAGATCTGCAACAACGTGGCATCAAAAACTTGGGCATATGTCTGAGCAAGGAATGAAAATTCTTGTAGAGCAAAATCTACTTTCAGGACTCACTAAGGTGTCCTTACCTTTCTGTGAGCATTGCGTGACAAGTAAGCAGTACAGGTTGAAGTTTAATACATGAAGTTCTAGAAGTAAAGAAATTCTAGAGCTGATTCACTTTGATGTATGGCAAGCACCAGTTCTATCCCTGGGATGAGCAAAGTACTTTGTGTCATTCATAGATGACTATTCTATGAGATATTAGTGTATCCTATCAAGATGAAGGCAAATGTATTTCCAGTCTTTAAAATATACAAAGTGCGGATGGAGCTTGAATCTGGGAAGAAGATCAAGTGTCTGAGGTCAGATAATGGAGGAGAATATATCAGCAAAGAGTTTGCTGAGTTTTGTGATCATGAAGGCATTAAAAGGCAGTTCACTATAGCATACACTCATCAGCAGAATACAGTGGCAGAGCGGATGAACAGAATCTTGTTAGAAAGAACAAGAGCAATGTTGGGAGCTGCAGGCTTGGAAAAATAATTCTGGGCAGAAGCAGTCAATATTGTCTATTATGTGATAAATCGGGCCCCATCAACTGCAATTAAATTGAAGACACCGATGGAGATGTGGACTGGGAAGCCAGTGGATTACTCAAACCTCCATATATTTGGAAGTCCAGTGTATGTGATGTATAATGCCCAAGAAACCACAAAACTGGATCCAAAATCTAGGAAATGCTTGTTCTTGGGGTATGCTGATGGAGTAAAAGGGTATCGCCTGTGGAATCCCACTACCCGCAAGGTTATTGTTAGCAGGGATGTTATCTTCACAGAAGATAAACTACAGAAAGAAGAAGGTGATGATAGCATTGTGAAAGAAAAGTCAGAGACTATAGTGGTACAGGTGGAAAAAGAGTCTGAACAAAAGGATTCTTCTGAAGCAGCACCGAAGCATGAGGAACAAGAACCAATTGTACTCGAAGAGCCAAAAATTCGACAGTCAGATCATTTGAGAAAACGACCAGATTGGCACTCGGAATATGTAATGGAGAGCAATGTTGCATCCTGTCTTCTAACGGAGGAAGGGGAGCCATCAACTTTCCTAGAAGCAATGAACAGTTCAGATGCATCTCTATGGATGACAACAATGCAAGAGGAAATGGAAGCTCTTCATAAAAATAAAACTTGAGAACTTGTGCCGTTACCACATGGAAGAAAGCCTATTGGAAATAAATAGGTGTTTAAGATCAAGCATAATAGCGATGATCAAGTGGAACGGTATCGTGCTAGACTGGTGGTAAAAGGATATGCTCAGAAAGAAGGTATTGACTTCAATGAGATATTTTCCCCGGTAGTTCGACTTACAACAGTCAGAGTAGTCCTGGCAATGTGTGCTACATTTGACCTACATCTTGAGCAGCTAGATGTGAAAACTGTTTTTCTTCATAGAGATCTTGAAGAAGAAATTTATATGCTCCAACCAGAAGGATTTGAAGGATATGAAAAGGAGAACTTGGTTTGCAAGTTGAACAAATCTCTGTATAGTCTCAAATAGGCACCGAGATGTTGGTATAAGAGATTTGATTCCTTCATCATGAGCCTTGGATACAACAGATTAAATGCAGACCCTTGTGCCTATTTCAAGAAGTTTGGTGATAATGATTTCATTATTTTGTTGTTGTATGTTGATGACATGTTGGTAACAGGCCCCAACAAAGATCATATTAAAGAACTAAAGGCTCAGTTGACTAGGGAGTTTGAAATGAAGGACTTAGGACCAGCAAAGAAGATTCTAGGGATGCAAATTCACCGAAACAGAAATAATATGAAGATTTGGCTTTGTCAAAAGAATTATTTGAGGAAGATCTTGCGACGCTTCAATATACAATATTGTAAGCCAATTTCAACCCCACTTCCTGTTAATTTCAAGTTATCCTCAAGTATAAGTCCTAGCAGTGAAGCAGAGAGTATGGAGATATCTTGAGTACCATATACATCAGCAGTGGAGAGTTTAATGTTCACTATGATTTGTACAAGACCAAACATTGCGCATGCAGTGGGAGTGGTTAGTCGTTACATGGCGAATCCTGGTAGAGAGCATTGGAATGTAGTGAAGAGGATCATGAGATATATTAAGGGGACCACAGATGTTGCATTATGTTATGAAGGATCAGACTTTATTGTCAGAGGATATGTTGACTCAGATTATGCAAGTGATCTTGACAAAAGCAAATCCACCACTGGATATGTGTTTGTTCTTGCTAGCGGAGTTGTAAGCTGGGTTTCAAAACTGCAGTCAGTTGTGGCTACATCAACAACAAAAGCAGAATATGTAGCAGCTACACAAGCTAGTAAAGAAGCGGTATGGTTGAAAATGATAATGGAAGAACTCGGGCATAAACAGGAAAAGATTTCTCTGCTTTGTGACAGTCAGAGTGCCTTGCATTTGGCAAGGAATCCAGCTTTTCATTCAAAGACGAAATACATTCGAGTTCAGTACCACTTCATTTGTGAGAAAGTGGAAGAAGGAACCGTGGATATGCAGAAAGTTCATACTAAAGACAATCTAGCAGATTTCATGACAAAGGCGGTCAATACTGATAGGTTTGTCTGGTGTCGATCCTCTAGTAGCCTGATGGAGACATAAGCAACATGGTGATGGTAAGGAAGAAAAAATAGTGTGAAGATTGATTGATCCTCAATCAAATCTTCAAGTGGGAGATTGTTGTATAAGTCAACAATGTGGGCACCGAATTCGGTGCCCACATTATTAAAAAAAAATTTGGGTTGGTGGCACAGCTTGCAACAATGCAAGCTATGACCAACCAACTTGAGAGCCTATATAAAGGCTCCCCCTCCTCCTTCAATTCTTATCCCAAATCTCAAATAGAGAGAGTTTCTAGTGAGAGAAAAATAGAAACTTTTATTTAAATTATTTTTCTCCTATTTTCAAGAGAGATTATTATTGTTATTTTCTTGTGATTTAGAGAGAAGATTGTAATTCCTATTATTTCTCATAGTCAAGTTCTTCTATCTTTGTCCGTGGTTTTTCACCCTAAATTGCTTGGGGTTTTCCACGTAAAATCTGTGTGTCCAAATTATCTTTATTATTTTCTCAAATTATTTGCTGCAGTCTTGCTCTAATCCGGTGTCAATTTCCGCAACAGTGGATATATTTCATATTCGTGGAATTGTTCATTTTGGAGGTGCTGGATCTATAACTGATATTGTGGTTATTAGTGATGTTTCTGTACCCAGCTATGTTGCTTACACTACAGCTTGGAGTTGGAAGGTAAACTATATTCTTGTATACCTAATCATTCATTTTTTAAAAGTTGTTATGATTATATTTATACTAATATTCTTCTTTTCCCTTAACATTGTACAGAAATATGACTAAGACGAAGGAGATCTATAGTTTAAGGACTTTAATTACCCAAAGATCGGAGGAAATTTGCTGGGAAGTATATTGTACTATCCAGTAGCCTGGTTCATTGATGATCAACAACCAAAAGAGGATTTTTTCCTTCCTGTGGACCCAAATTGGCTAAACATTGCCTCTAGGTTAAAGGATTTGGAGTCAGAAAAATGTGTGAAGGATCATCTATGCCTTCATTACCAACCTGAAATGAAATTTGGATTAAGTTCAAGTAGTGCTGATATATATGTTTCTTATAAACGAAACCCACAGTAATTTCCTTTTCATGAATTACGGTGTCTCAACTGTGGACACATCCAATGCTGCTATTGCTATGGTTAGTGAATTATATTTAACCCATTTTTGCTAGCTGTAATTAATTTTAATAATAAGCTATATATAATTAGACACGAGATATATTTACGATATGAGATTTACAATATAACATAAACATGTTGGGCAACAAGCTAGTGTTAGTTTAAAAACAAAGTATGTGCTTCATAATTAAAAACCTTATTAATCACTATGTTTCTTAATTGTGGATGCAGACATGTTTCTCAAATAACTTGCCATTTATTTGTTGGGAAATATATGCAAATTTTCTATATGCTAAATTTATGAGAGAGAGTAAAAATAATAAACAACACATAAAATTTACGTGGTTCGGTACAAACTTGCCTACTCCACAGGCTGCTACAGATCTTTTACTAAAGGGAGAAAATATATAGTATTTACAACACTCACAACTCTAGAAAATTTCTCTCAATTTTCCCTCAACAATTCTCTCTCAAAATTCTTCAGAGAATTAATTCTCTCTGGCTCTCAAATTGCTTCTTGCAATTTTTTGTATATTCTTTAGTTTTATGCATGGCTTTTTATAACCATGCAAAATACCACTTTAATGAAGAAGCCAATTCCAAATGGAATTGGCTTTAGCAAATTTCAATGGTTGTTGAGAAGTTGGGCACCGAATTTTGACTCTTTTTTTTTTTTTTAATTTCAAATGTGTGGGTCCCTCCATATGAGAGGGACGCCACAACA